>PVJC01027881.1:0-22959 GCA_004026665.1 Murina feae
TGTAGGTCTAATAACATTTTTTAAAATTTCTTATTCATTTTTTCTTTATTTTTCAATTACAATGGACACATACTATTATATTAGTTTCAGGTTTACAACATAGTGACTAGACATTTATATACCTCACAAAGTGTTCACACCAATAATTCGAGGACCCACCTGGCACCATTCATAGTAGTCACAATATTATTAACTGTGTTCCATATGTTGTGTTTACATTTCCATTACTACTTTAAATTAAATTTATTGGGGTGACATTGGTTAATAGGATCATATAGGTTTCAAATGTATATTTCTATGATACAAAATTTGTATATTGCACTCTTTTCCACTACCCAAAGTCAATTTGATCTAATGTGTCATTTAAGGCCAATATTTCTTCACTGATTTTTTTGTTTGAATGATCTATCTAGAACTGTCAATGGACTATTAAGATTCCTAACTATGATTGTCTTTTGCTCTGTTTCTCCCTTTAGTTCTGTGAGTAGTTGCTTTACATAATTCAGTGCTCCCTGATTGGGTGTATATATATTGAGAAGTGTTATGTCTTCTTGATGTAATGTCCCCTTTATCATTATAAAATGTCCATCTTTGTCTCTTGTGACCTTTGTTATCTTGAAATCTATTTTGTCAGATATAAATATGGCTACACTTGCTTTTTTGTGGGTGTTATTTGCTTGGAAAATTATTTTCCACCCTTTCACTTTGAATCTATCTTTGTCCTTGCCACTTAGATGTACCTCCTGAAGGCAACATGTGGTTCTGAATCTATTCTGCTACTGTGTGCCTCTTGATTGGTGAATTCAGCCTTTGTGTTTCTATCTGTTGTTTTTGTTTGATGGTATTCTAAACTTCTGTTCTCTGTTTCTTCTTTTTCTATACTAAGTGTCTCAGTGTTGTTTATTTGTGTGTATGGGGGATGGGGGGTTATCATTAGATGTATAAAAAGAAAGTTTTACATATACAGTAGTCCTTTTTCTTTTGAATGCATTTGATCTCCACCCTCCTTTGCCAAATCCAACCTTCTCTCCCTACCCTTTTAATGTTTTGATTGTCACAAATTATCCCTATTTATGTTGTAAGATTTTTGGTGATCTTACTTATAGTGTTGTGACCTTGTGTTCTTTATTTCAGGTAGAATAATGCTCTTGAGTATTTCTTGCCTGTCTGTATTTTCTTGCATCTTGTTGAGTACTTTCAGAACTGCAATTTTGAATTCTCATTCATTTATGAAACATATTTTCATGATTTTGAGTTTGTTTTCTGGAAAATTTTTTCATTTTCTTCTCAAGCTGCCTCACTACCTTGGTTACTCATGGTATTTGATGTGTTTCTTCTCAGTCTAGGCGTCAGTGTGTAGATTGTACTTCTCTAGCAGATTAGCAGGAAGCAGTCTTTCTATTACTTTCCAGTAGGTGGCGATGAATTACTAGTAGCTCTATGAGATCCCAGTGCTGTCTCCAGAGACTTTGCAGTCAGTGTAGCGGGATGTGTTCAGATGGGGTGGGCTAAGGTATTCCTCCAGGTTCTTTGTTGTTTTACACAATAATGATGATTCTGGTCCTTTGCCTGGGTTCTTCCTGTGCTCTGGTCACAGAGTGTATCCTTTGCTTGGGGAGAAATGTAATTCTGCAATATTAGAACTTAGGAGCACAATTAATGTGGTTCATACATGACATCAAGGGCAAAGGGGCGACCTCTGGAAGGTTAAGGAGAGGTGGCAGGCTTTATGACTTTGTTTCACTGTCTGAATTGTGGACTACCTGACAACCGCAGCTCTTTCTCTGCTGTGTTCTTGCCCAGGTCTCTGGACTCAGCCACAGCTAGTGATGCTTACTCCTGCAGGAGTACCCACCCAGTCTCTCTGTTCCTCCTGGATACAGAGGATGTCCTGGACAACCAAATTCCTCTCCTCTTTGAGCTGATTCCCCACCGAGCTTCCAGCTTCTGGACTGCATTTCTGCATTGTATCAGCCCCACTCCCTTTTTGCCTTCCCCTTTTGATCCACTTGCCTACCTTTAGACGTTTCATTGTGTGGATCTCTCAGATATTTGTGCATTGAATAAGGAATCATTTGTTGCTGTATGGCTGTACATATAGATTGTTATAACTTCTAGGGGAAAGGTTAAGAGACTCTCTCACTGTGGTTCTTCTGATACCACCTCCCACCCTAATAATGTTTTTGGAACCACTGCAACTATCTAATCTAATAAAAAAGAAACATGCAAATTGACCATACCTCCACTACACCCATAAGCCACTCTCACAAGCCATGTCCACCAGCCAATTAGGATTGGATATGCAAATTAACCCAACTAAGATGGCGGCCATGGAGCTGAAGCAAGCAGAAAGCTTGGGTTGCCCCTGGTAATAGAGGAAACCAAGCTTCCTGCCTGCTCTGCTGGCTCTGAGCTCCACTCAAGGCTACAAAGTTTTAATCATAGAAGATAAATAAATCCCAGATACCTGCTTCCAGCCTGTGGCCGTGGCTAGACTGAAAACAGCCATTAGCCCCTCACCCAGGCTGGCCAGGCACCCCAGTGGGGACCCCCATCCTGAAGGGGCTGTGGTCAGCCTGAAAATGCCCTCAGCCCCTCACCAGGCTGGCCTCACTCCCATGGGATGAGGGTCCCTGCTGGGAGGCTTGGCCATCCTGCAAATAGCCATCAGCCCCTCATCTAGGCTGGTCAGGTACCCCAGTAGGGCCCCCACCCTAAAGGGAGTGTGGTCAGCCTGAAAACAGCCCTCAGTCCTTCACCAGGCTGGCAAGGCACTCCAGCAGGACCCCCACTCTGATCCAGGACACCCTTCAGGGCACCAGCCAGCCTCCACCGGTACACAAGGCCTCTATCCTATATAATAAAAGGGTAATATGCAAATTGATCCTAACAGCAGAACAACTAGGAATGACTGGTCACTATGACACACACTGACCACCAGGGGGAAGATGCTCAATGCAGGAGCTGCCCCCTGGTGGTCAGTGCACTCCCATAGGGGGAGTCCTGCTCAGTCACAAGCCAGGCTGATGGCTGCCAGCACAGCGGTGGTGGCGGGAGCCCCTCCTACCTCCTCAGCAGCGCTAAGGATGTCTGGCTGCAGCTTAGGCCTGCTCCCTGCTGGCAAGTGGACATCCCCCAAGGACTCCTGGGCTGCCAGAGGGATGTCTGACTGCCAGCTTAGGCCCATTCCCCTGGGGAGTGGGCCTAAACCAGCAGGTGGATATTCCCCAAGGGTTCTCAGACTGTGAGAGGGCACAGGCCTGGCTAAGGGACCCCTCCCCAATTATTGTGCACTGGGCCTCTAGTAGATAATAATAGCCTAATGGGTATCAATTGTTGAGTTCCTAATCTAAATGTACATCCAATCCCATTGTCTGTGATATAAAAGATTTCTACTATATCTGTCTAAAAGTATGCAGCTCACAAAAAGTTATAGCTAACAAAAGATAAAAGAAAAGTAAGGTGAAAAATGAATTTGTTTCATTCCTCTGAGCTCAACATCAGCATGGTTTGGGCTGACAGGTAAATATTGACTAAAGCAGACCGGAGAGTTGACAGAAGTCAAACATGCAGAAAGAATCCTTTCTTTATTCCTGGGGCAAAGGCTACAGTTTCATTTTTCTGTTACAAGTCAAGGATTACATGGTAGTAGCAGTGTGCTGCTCCCTGTCACCTTTGCAAGAAATGTAGATAATTCTTTCATAATTCATGAGGATATGACACAAATCCATCAAAACAGGCAGAGAAAAAAGCCAGGGAGTATGATGTAGTGGTTGTAAAAAGGCCTGGAGCTGAATAACTGGCAGAAGTGACTAGAGATATAGATTAGGATACATTTTTATGCCAGGGATGTGGAAAGTTGGTTCCCAAATAACCATTTTTTAACTCATTCTTAACAAATTTGGTTTTACAAATTCTGCTCCAATATAGCAAATTGTCCCTCTACTCTGACTTGAATATAAATTAATTTTGTGGTCTACAGTTGGTACAGTATTAACTATATGCAGTAAGTGGGACAGTAACATTTTTCAGCAAATTACTTTTTTGCTTCTTTGGGAAATGAAGGTATGATTCCCAGACTGAATAATCAATACTAATAATAGAGAGCATTATTCAACCACAAAGACAAACTCCAGTATATATAATTAATGAAAATAAAAGCTAACATTTATTACATACTTCTTATGGAACAGGCACTGTTCTAGGTTTGCTACATGTATTATATCAGTCCTTGTTTGGTCCCATGAGGTAAGTGGCCAAGGTGAATTAATCCTTCATAATAGTGCTCATTTCTCCCAGCCCCACTGGTCTTGTGCTAGTCTCCCCACCCCCATGTCTTTCCTGGAGCGTTAGGGTACCATCCAACTGTACATGTTGTATCCTGGTTGATTTTTTAAAGCCAACATAGGTCTTAGCTGGATTAGAAGTGGATGCTAGCTTAGAAGAGGTGAAGAATCTGAGCATGCCCAGAAAGTAGAACCAGCTACTGCAGACATGCAGTTTTAAGAAAATAAGCAGAACTAAGCAAAAAAGATTCATGAGCAAAACTGGGGAGCCAGAGTCAGAGCTACATTATGAAGAGAGAAAAGGTGATTTCATAGGCAATTCAGAACTGTTGTCGGCTAGAATGGAAAGTGCCTTTTCCACTCAGGAGGTAAAAAGGGGACATATGACAGGAGGTTGGCAGGAACTAAGCCTGGCAGAGCTCAGAGATCTAGAAATCCAAGGTCTAACATAGGAAGAACAATCTTCAGATGGGGTGTGCACTGAAAACAGTGCTAATAAAAATGGCACAATCCTTTGGCCCCCTTTGCCCACGAAGTTCTCTAATATTGTTGTTGTTGTTGTAAAACTCCACCCAAGGATATTATTTCCATTGATATTTAGAGAGAGTGGAAGGGAGGGAAGGGAGGAGAGAGTGAGAGAGGGAGTGAGATAAAATAAGAGAGACAAAGAGAGAAAGAAACAGAGAGAAACATCAATGTGAGAGAGACACATGGACCAGTTGCTTAGCACATACACCTTGACCGGGGCCATGGATTGAACCTGCCACCCAGGTATGTGCCCTTGACGAGGAATCAAACCTGTGACCCTTCCGTGCATGGGCTTGATGGTCTATCCACTGAGACACTTGGGCCAGGGCTCTACTATCTTTTTTTTTTTATCATTGACTTAAGAATAGTTATGTCAACACATGTTTTCAACACATTTATTGAGAAGGCCCCACTCCTTGATTCCACCCCACCTCTAGCCTCAATGCTGATGCCTGCAGCCAAGCCAGAGAAAGAAGATTCTAGATGGTCTACGAACCCTCCCAGACTTAACCTAGCATGGGTGCCAAGTGCAAACGAGTCATGGTCCAGTCCTGGTCCTGACTGGGATGATAAGAAGGAACCAGAACCTGTGCTTGAAAGGATAGGATCTAAAAACCACTTCATGCTTCATTAGCACAAGGAACCCATGTTCTGTGAACTCATTTATTTCTCTGCTTTTGTGTTTCCCTTTATCTTTGGTTGCTCTCCCCCTATTGTACTGAAGTGAGATTCTTTTAGAAACATGCTAATCTTACCTCAGTATAACTGAGGTGTTGAGCCCAGGTGAGGTGAAGCCACAGAAAGGGAGCTGATCCTGTTATCCTTGCCCTCTCTATCTCTATCCCACATCATGGGTGCTTCCATACAAGTGGGGTCTTTTGTTTAGGGTCAAAGGGAGTCATTTGTTGGGAACCTAATATCTTTCAGGAGCATTTTGTTAAACATTAGTGGAGGTAAGTGTTGGTAGCATCAACCAGAACAGGTGAGGCCAAGGAGACTGAACAATCTAAATTTTGACCACTTCCTAGGTCAGGAGGTCACAGGAAGTTGCCTATGACTTCAGGAGTCTGAGTTCTGATTTCAGATTTCTCTACTAGTTTACTAGACATAAGCATCCTGGGGCGAGGACAGAACATGACAAAGGAGATAAAAACACAAGCTTAGAGTCAGACAGATTTAGGTGGGAACACTGTCCTTTAATAGCTATGTGACCTTATAAAAATCCCCTTATATAGTCCTGGCCAAGTAGCTCAGTTGGTGGAAAGGTTGTGAGTTTGATTTCTAGTCAGGGCACATTCCTAGGTTGTGAGTTCAATCCCCAGTATGGATGTGTATGGGAAGCAATTGATTGATATTTCTCACATCAAAGTTTCCCCTCTCCCTTTCTCTCTCCCTCCCTCTCCCCCTCCCCATTTATATCTCTAAAAATATACTCAAGTGAGGATTAAATAAAATCCCCTAGTATTCCTACCTTAGTTTTTTCAATGGCAAAACAAGGACAAAAGGTCATTATATAAACCAATTATATGAGATAATATAGGTAAAATGCTTAGCACAGACCATGGCCTGTAATAAAAGCTCATAAGTGGAAATATTATTGAACATAATGGAATGTCTGGAATATTGGGGATATATTGTTAAATTTAATAGAATCCTTTTTTTTTTCAGTGGACATGTTCAACAAGCTTAGTGATGTAGTAGAAATTTAATGTAAAGTTCTAGAGATGTGTATGATCAATCCAGAGTAATGAGGAGCTGCCACTGCTCCATTAAACAAGCTTGCTAATGGCCCATGAGTCATCAGGGTTTGATATGTTTGCTTTTCAGACAGACAAGTGAAACTGTGAACTGAAAGGAGGAGTAACTGAGGGCACGATGGCCAGGATTGGTGGCCAGGATTCAAGCAGCCAAGGATGTAGAGGCTCCCACCTTTGCTAGAAAGCAAACTATAAGCTTCAGGCTTAATGTCAGAAGAATAAAGACCACACAGCAGGTGAGGGCCATACAAGGTGGCCATCCAATCATTCTCTACTTTTTTAGGAATAGTCAGTTCTTATCTTTGAAATAGTAAAATTACCATTTAAAAATAGTAAAATCACTCCTTAAATAAACTCCATCATTTAAAAGGATACAAATAGACATGCCAATAAAAAATAAAATAAATTACTTAAAAGGCTGTTGCTAAGAGAAAGAGACAACTCAATCATCCAATCACTGATAGGTATTGTTTTTTTCATGCTAGGAGCTATGAATTTGCAAATCATAGACCTAGATAAAGTGAAACATGACTAAACAGAAAATCATTCTATGAATTTAGAGGAGAAAGAGATGGTTGAGCAAAAGTAAACTTAGAAACTAATTTACTTCAGTTCTGTTTTCCCACTTCTCTACTCCTCTGCACCCCATGACTGCACAATTTGGCCCTGAGAGCCAGGATGGTTAGGGAGCACCTCCAGGCTACAGCTAGTGAGTGAGGAGGACTGCTAACCCCTAGTCCAGAGCCCAAACTCCTAGATGTCTCCCCTGTCCCTTGGGATGGGAGTAGAGGTTGGTGCAGGCTCATTGGACAAGAGAGAACTTAACATGAGTTTTGAAGGATGGATGGACTCTGGGAAAGTGGGATTGTTAGAAAATAGAAAGGTGGAAAAAGTTATTCTAACAAGGGAAAATAATATAAATAAAATAAAGAAGTGGGAAAATAAAGATGCAGTCTGGGAACACAAAATAATTGAGTTTTATCAGTGGGGAGGATTCAGTTATGGGAACAGTCTACATGATCTTTGTCCTCAAGATGCTTTGGAGGAGGGGCATATGAGAAATCTACATCAACTTCCTCCCTCATGCCCTGCTTTCTTCTGGGATCCATGTTGGTCCTCTTCTTACATTCTCAGTTTGGAGAACCCCTGATTAGAAGATGCCCTTAGGCCTGGTCTTGCCAGAAAGCTCCTTGTGGAGAAGAAAAGAGAAAGAGGGTTAAGAGAAGGAGAGCATGGTCTTTCCAGTATATTCCTGTTGGTGATCCCTTTCCTCCCTTGCTAACATCTTCATCTTCTGATTGATGCCCTTATGTTTCCATGAAACTTTGACTTTGGTTTTGGTGAATAGATTGGGAAAAGGCTAACTTCCAGGTCAAACATGGAATGATTCCATAAACTAAGAAATAACTTACTCTCCAAATTATTATTATTATGTTTAATCCTCACTTGAGGTTATATTTATTTATTTTAGAGCAAGAAGGAGAAAGAGAGAGAAAAAGAAATAGAGAGACTTTGATGTGAGAAACATCACTTGGTTACTTTTACATAGCCCGACTGGGGATCAAACCCACACCAAAGAATGTGCCCTGCCTGGGAATTGAATCTACCATCTTTCAGTGTATGGGATGATGCACCACCCAACTGAGTCATACCAACCAGGGCCCCAAATTATTTTATGCTACCTCATTGGCTTTTGAGCACTCAATTCCAACACGTGTGTGTGTGTGTGTGTGTGTGTGTAGTATCCTCACACCTCCTATAAGCAATGTTGCCTGACCCCAGTGGGGTGTCCTAGAATTCAACTTAATGCTGGCACAATCTACCAGGAGATGGTAGCCAATTCCACATGTTAAGGCCTTAGACCCACAAGACCGCCTCCACTTCAGACAACAATGAGAACCCCACCAGCAATACATCGAAGATTCCCACGATTCCCTCCTTTGTTTCAATTAATTTTCCAGAGGGGCTTACAGAACTCAGGAAACGCGTTTACTCAGTACATTACCATTTTAGTACAAAGGATACTGAAGTATGCAGATGGCTGTTCAATGAGAGAGATGCATAGGGTGAGATATGTGAGTAGGGTTGGGGCGTCCAGTCTCTCTCCAGGCATGCAGCTCTCCCAGCTCCTCCATGTGTTCACCAACCTGGAAGCTCTCTGAACTGTCCTTTTGGGAGTTTTATGGGAGCTTCATGGCTGATTAAATCATTGGCCATTGGTGATTGATTCACCTTTAGCCCCTCTCTTTTCTATGAAGGTCAAGGGGTGGGTTGAACATTTCAATCCTTCAATCACAAGGTTTGTTACCCTGGCAACCAGTCTCCACCCTTAGGTGCTTTTCAAAACCCTCTCATTAATATAACAAAAGACACCTTTGTAGATCTCATCATTTAGGAAATTCCAAGGGTTTTAGGAGCAATGTGCCAGAAATGGGATGAAGACCAAACATCTGTTTCTTATTATAAGTCACAACGTCGCAGTAACCCACTTGGCCCTCATGAAGCCATTGCTGGGCATTCTGCTTGAGAGCAGAATGTTGGAGACATAGGTGGCTATACAACATTAAGTGTGAACTTATGTACAAGGGGATCTCCTTTATTTTTAAATTGCATTTATAGGTTTTATAAGAAATGTGCCCGCAAAATTAAAATTTCAAGAGATATGAATGAGTACAGTAAAAAAAAATTCCCTTACTTTCTGGATCCTAAGCCACCCAGTTTCCTTCCTCAAAGACAGCAACATTTCCATGTTTTTTGTTATTGCTTTAGAGTTATTTTATGTGTACATATGCCAGCAAATGTATATATACATCATGATCTTCACTTCAGTTCTGCATATGCACTAGGGACTAAAATAGAGGCAACTCCTTAAAATAAAAATTGGTAACATTTAGGAAATCATCACACAAAAAGCTCTCTCCAATTTCTCCAATCAACTGTGTTTATTTGCATCTCAATGATATTGCAATTTCACTTAAGTGTCAAACTAACTTTAGCTCTGCTGAATCAAGGAAAGAAACTCTGAATCTAGAGATAGGTCAACTATGATGCAGAAATTACTATTATGCCATACATGCTTCATTATCTTAACTTTTTTTCCTGAAGCAATTATATCTAAGAAAATGTAGACCTCATGTCACTTCACTCATATATATTTAAGGATGCATGAGAAAAATTATAGATATTTTCTTACAACATCCTAATGTCATCATCCTAACACTGGTAATAATTCCTAGGAATCAATGTAATACCAAGAACGTTTTCAAAACAAGCTTTTTCTATTTTTTTACAGTTAGTTTGACTCAAGTTTCAAACAAAGTCCAATTGTGGCATTGAATAGTAATTCCTTCTAATTTGGAGCAGTCCCTAGCCCACCTAGAATGTCCCATACTCTGGATTTGTCTGTGTATATTCTCATTATATTATTTAACTTGATTCTTTCTTAAAAACATGTTTATTGACTTTTAGAGAAAGAGAGGAATAGAGAGGGAGAGAAAGATAAAAACATCAATGAGAATGAAACATCAATCCTGTATAACCCCTACTGGGGACTGAGCCACAACCTGGGCATGTACCCTGACGGGGAATTGAACCAGTGACCTCTTGGTGCATGAGTCAGTGCTCAACAACTGAGCAACTCTGGCTGGGCTAACTTGACTCTTTAGCTCCTATATTGTAAACTTGAAGTTAGTTTTAATCAAAATAAGTTAAACTCTTTGGAATGGGGGTTTTGTGCAAAATTACATTATAGGTAGTGCTGGGTAGTATCTGTTGCATGACATGGGGAGGTATGTGATATCTGGTTGCTCCATCTCCATGGTATTTTATGTGATTTAATGCAGATGTCACAAATTAAGGCCCGTGGGACAAATCCAGCATGCTGGTCACTTTTTAAAATAAGACATTGCTGGAGTACAGCCACACGCAGTCCTTTCAGTATTATCTATGACTGCTTTTGGATGACAATGGCAGAGTGGAGTAGTGACAGAGGTGGTGTGTCCCAATAAGCCTAAAATATCTATTCTCTGGCCCTTTACAGAACAGTGTGTTGGTCTCTGGTGTAGTGTGTTCATGTAATGACATACTGAGCCTCCAAATGCACCTTACCACTTAGGCTCTAACTGTTAAACTGATTTGTCCAGCTTTCTTTCTGTAGATCCAAGATAAACAGCATCAAAGATACACCCTATTTTTATGCTCCTCCACCTGTGATAACGAGATACTCATTTATTTGAAAATTAGCTTCTCCATTTTGTCTGAACAACGTTGTCTCTGCACTCCAATCAACGTTGGGACCTCTATCCAGGTAGTTGTTTTTGTAGACTCATCTTCAATACCCTGTGTCTCCACTGATTTTACAAAGACTCCGGAGCTGCTTTATTGTATAATGTGAAGAATGCTGAGAAGTTTGACCTGGACAAAAGCACTACCCCTCATCAAAATCAAGACTTTTATAGGTAGAAATTCTTTCCTGTGAGTTAAGGTATTATTATTGGATGCATTCAATATATGCTTGACAGGTTTAGTACAGTGAATATGTCTTTCCCACAATTCTTTTCATAAGTTAATTTACCGGAGCATTTCAGGTGTGTGGTTATCTGTGGATAGGATTTTATATGTGTGAATGGGGGGGGGCGTGTGAGAAAGAATAGGGAGTTGTGTCGAAGACACTGTTCTGCTTCTACTAGAGGCCTAGTGCATGAAAATTCATGTACTGGAGGGGGATCCCTCAGTCTGGCCTGCCCCCTCTCATAGTCCAGGAGCCTTAGGGACGGGAGGTGACCCGGTGATCAGGGGAAGGCAACATCCCCATCACACCTCTGCTGCTGCCACTGCTGGCAGGGCAAGCCTCAGCTGGCCCTGTTACCTGAGCCTTGGGCAGCCCTGGGTGGCTGGATAGCCAACATCCAAGGCTTCCCTGCATCTTGGACCAGCCCTAGACAGCTGGGCAGCTGACAACTGAAGCTTGTCTGCACCTCGGGCTGGCCCTGGGCAGCTGGGGGGTTGAGGGCGGGTGCAGCCGCACTGTGCACCTGCCATCCACCCACCCCAGGCAGGGCTGAAAGGACAGGGTGCTTCCATCTTTGTGATGGAGTGACAGTCAATTTGCATATTCCCTCTTTATTAGATAGGATATGCTTGACAAGTGGCTAGATCTCCAGGGAGAAAAAAAATCCTGATTTACAGCATTTGCAAATTTACATAGTCTAAACACTCTCACCATGACCTATTCATAGCTACAACATGGAATTGGGAAGAGATATAGAGAATCAGCTCACATGAGCAGGTGGGAGCCAGTTCCCATTCAACACTGAGGAGTAGGAGGATTGTTTCTCTGATTATGTGGGAGATAGAAGAAATACTGTGGAACCCAGGAAAATTCTCCTAAAGACAGAGATGAGAGCACAAAGAGGAGAAAAGGCTCTGTGGCTGCCCCACGTCTGTGGGGGGCAGCCATGCTTAAGGGATGGGCCATCTGCCTCAGGAAGAATTTTTCTTTCCAGGTTTTAAGTAGAGTGGACACAGAGTTGTAGTCTCTCCATTATTTTTTTTTTAATTAAAAACATTTTATGGGGTGTTCTCATGACTTCATAGTTCAATGGAGAGTGGTTTATTTCTCCAAGAACATCTGTAGGCTTGAGCTGTAAATCTGTGAACCCGGAGTGTTCAGTTACTCCACTCACATGGCAGACATGCAAGCATTTCTGGCTTTTGATCAAATAAATTTGAAGATCCTCATATTTGTGGTCCTCTTGAATATATATCCCCTATTATTTGTAGGGAAAAGGAGATGCCCAAGTTCCAATTAGATTTTTTAAAAATCTGTCATTTTTTATCCTATTAGCTGTTATTCCTTAAAAGAGAACATCTGTTATGCGTTGTCCTTTGAGAGAGAAGGAATCATTGAGAAGCTTATAGGTGCCAAACATTTCAGAGTTTTGAGAAAATAATAATATAGTACTTGAAATAGATATTTTAAACTTTAAATAAAGAATAAACTTTTCCTAGAGAGAGACTTGCATGAAAGGCTGCCTTTGGAATTTTTTTCTAATTATTTCTAATTAGTTGTGTGTTGATGCTATGAGTGTATCATGTGAACCACTTAATTCCTCCCCTGAGATCAGGTCCCCAGTCATCAAAAGTCAGCATCCTCTGGTCAGAAAGAAACTGCAACAATTTTATTTATAGTGACATAGCAGATATAAAAAATGTAATAAAAAAGATTTTAAGTAAGAGACTTAGAGGAGTGTAATACAATCTCTACCATTTTTAAGTAGAAATGGAATTTTTAAATTTATAAATTTATGATTCTACATGAAAATTACATATGGGCTCAGATTCAGAAGAGTAATTCTTGTCAGGTTTTTCTCATTTAATGCTTTTCCCTGTCCTCCCAGCTCTCTCCTTTCTCCCAGAAGATGAGAAAGCCTGTCTCAGGAGAGGCTCCTGGATAGGCAGTAAATGAATGCTGTTCTCTACCTTTGCCTGAATGGTCATGATTTGTTCATTTAATTGTCATTCAGGGCTGTTACTCCATCACAAATGTTTGTTGAACTTGGAAAAGTGCCAGGATTTTGATGGGTCTAAGAAATAATTATAATAGTAATCCTCCCCTCCTTTTCTTAAAAAAAAAAAAAATAATGTCATGCCCCAGCAGCCATTTAATGGAAAAAAAAACAAAGACTCAAACAACAATAAACCTAAAAAATAAATTCTTACAGAACCTCTAATTTGCAGATTGTAGGTGTGAGTTGAATAAATCTCTGCTTAGCTAATTGAGTAGAGAAAATTAGACTAACAGTTTTTTGTAGACAAAATAAATTAATTTGTGAATAAATAAAACTAATTGTCACTAGTATCAGAAATGGGTATTATTTATTCCTCTTTGTTTTTTTCTTTTTAAAAAATTTTGTTTTATTGCTTAAAGTATTACAAAGATTATTGTATATGTATCCTTTTTTCTTTTCCCTTTGACCTTCCCCCAGCCTCCCCTATTCTCCAGTGTCTTGTATCCATTGATTTGCTTATGTGAATGCATTCAAGTCCTTTAGTTGATCTCTTAACTCCCCTCCAACCCTCCCCAGCCTTCCAGTTGTAGTTTGACAGTCTGTTCAATGCTGTTCTACCTCTGTATCTATTTATGTTCATCAGTTTATAATGGTCGTTATTATCCATAAATAAGTGAGATCATGTGGTATTTTTCTTTCATTGACTGGCTTATTTCATTTAGCATAATGCTCTCCAGTTCCATTCATGTTGCTGTAAGAATTCCTTCTTTTTTACAGCAGCATAGTGTTCCATTGTGTAGACGTACCACAGTTTTCTAATCCATTCATGTGCTGATGGTCATTGAGGTTGTTTCCAAATCTTAGCTATTATAAATTGTGCTGCTATGAACATAGGGATGCATATATCCTTTCTGATTGGTGTTTCTGATTTCTTGGGATATATTCCCAGAAGTGGGATCACAGGGTCAGATGGGAGTTCCACTTTTAATTTTTTGAGGAAACTTCATACTGTCTTCCATAGTGGCTGCACCAGTCTGCACTCCCACCAGCAGTGCATGAATGTTCCTTTTTCTCTGCATCCTCTCCAGCACTTGTTGTTTGCGGATTTGTTGATGATAGCCATTCTGACAGGTGTGCGATGGTACCTCATTGTTGTTTTGATTTGCATCTCTCGGATGATTGGTGACTTTGAGCATGTTTTAATATGTCTCTTGGCTTCCTGAATGTCCTCTTTTGAAAAGTGTCTATTTAGGTCCTTTGCCCATTTTTTGATTGGATTATTTATCTTCCTTTTGTTAAGTTGTTTGAGTTCCCTATAAATGTTAGAGATTAAGCCTTTGTTTTATTTTTTACACCCCTGAGACTTGCCCCAATGGGATGCTAAATCCATATGTGGATGGGTGCAGTTAGTGAAGACTAGAAAGTCACCAAAGATGGTGGGATTCATCTTGTATAGAAGTTTGTTCACTTATTTGGATGTAGATTTGGGATGGATTGTTTTCCCTGTACCTCCTTGACGGCAGTGATCACAAGTATCAGGCATGCCTAGGTGTATGGATACTCTGAGCAGAACTGCAGAAGTGACCAACTTGGATGCATCTAGTCCCCCATTTCTCTCTCTCTTTGATCCTTAGCCCCACCAGCCTGGAAGATTTGGTTGAGCTTCACTTTCAGTAACTTGCACTACTAAATACACATGTGTGCTTTTTGTTCATTTTAAGTTTGAGATATAATTGCCATAGAGCATTATAGTAGTTTCAGGTGCATAACATAATGATTTGATATTTGTATGCATTGCAAAATAACCATCCCAATAAGTCTAGTTAGTATCTGTCACCATACATAGTTACACATTTTTTCTTGTGATGAGAACTTTTAAGATCTCCTCTCTAAACACTTTTAAATAGACAATACAGTATTAACTATTAAATATATATATTTCATATATATATATATATGAAAGCCTAAGCAACCATTAAGAACAGTTAACCGAATGACTGGTTGACTGGTCGCTATGACATGCACTAATCACCAGGGAGCAGATGCTCAACACAGGAGCTGCCTTCTAGTGGTCAGTGCACTCCCATAGCCAACCTCCCGTTGTTCCATTCCCCCCTCTTCCCCGCTTCCAGCTGGACCCGATCGGTCCTGATAGGGACTGGGTGAGATGGCCCCAGTTGGTCCCGATTGCCGGCCAGACCGAGGGACACCATCCATGTATGAATTCATGCATCGGGCCTCTAGTTAACTATAATCACCATCCTGTACATCACATCTCCAGACTTATTTATTTTATAACTGGAATTTTTCACATTTTGACCATCTTCACCCATTTTAAATATATAAATATTGAAATATATGTAAATGTATATTTATGATCATATAAGCATTTCTATAATATATTCTTGCTGGCTAGCTCTGTCGGTGAGTGCTCCATAGTCCTGACTTGTAAGCAGGATGTTTTCCTTGTCCTCCACTTGAAAACTTTGCCAGTTCTTTCAAAATGTAAGTATGCTTGGAACTAAATGAATGTGCATGCTTTATGATAGCAAGGCAAAACTTTTCCCATCATGGCTTCCTCTAGATTCCCGAGGCTTTCTGGAACTATGACTGGGCATGGGACATACAGTCTTCTCAGAAGGACAAGGTTGACAATTCAAGTTTGTCTTTTTGAGTTGAGGTCAGTGTTTTATATTTCTCTTTCTTCACAGGCCACCTTTTACTCCCTTCTTGAGTTACTCACCATCTAGGCCACGAGGTCCATATGCCTCCAAAGTGTTTATGGGGCACCTGCACCTGAGAATTTGATAAGGAATTCCTGCTGTGATAAAAAGTGCTCTTAGGTCAAATGCGTAGTGGTAAAATTAATTGTTCTGAGACTGCATGTCTCAAGCCATCTATAAAAGCCATGTTATTTACTGCCGAGGATACCACCTGTGTAATGCAGCTGTCTCAGCCATTTTACACACACATACACACCCCCACACACATCCAGAAAGAGAGAGAGAGAGAAATTATATTCAAAGAGAGGTTTTATTTGGGTTAAAGCCATACTCTCTGGGGGTTTTGTTTTTCACCTAATTGAAAACGTCTACAGTACTTCTGCCAAAGAAACCCGAACACAGGCCAGCCTGGAGGTGGGGCCCTCTCATCTCTAAACCATGAATCATTGATGATCTTGCCTCAAATCTAGGCCCAAGTATAAGGTTCTGCTTATCAAATAAAAATAGTAGCAGCAGCAGGATCACTGAAGCGACAGCTACTTGATTCTGAGCCAAAAAATTGTCATTAGGCTTTTAGTCCCAAAATGTTTCATGGAAGTAGCTGAAGTGAGGCTAATTTTCAGTCTCCCAGGGAGCTCAGTGTAAGGTCTTTCCTACTTGTACTGCCTGCCGCATGGTTTATATCGCCTCTGGGAATTTTCTTGCCCTCTCTTTATTTCTCCTTATAGGTTTGAATAGTAAAAAGGACTTGTTCAGTTAATTGATCTCTATTAATTTAAAAATCTTAATGCTCTCTGAGATATAGTCTTTTTCATAGGACACAAATAGAGAAAGCAAAGACCATTCTGAGGCTAAAAGAGGGGAGGCTGCCCTGGTTGGTTGGGCATAATACTATGCACCAAAGGGTTGCTGGTTGGATTCCTGGTCAGGGCACATGCCTGGGATGTGGGCTTGATTGCTGGTGGGGGCAGTTGATCGATGTTTTGCTCACATAGATGCGTTGCTCACAGAGATGTTTCTCCCTCTTTCTTTTCCTCTCTCTAGGAATCAATAAAAAATCAATAAATAAAAGAGGTGAGGCTGACAAGGCTGCATTTTTCAGTCTTGATCAAACTGTGCACCACGGGACAAATATGGCCCTTAGCTTATTTTAGTAAATAAAGTTTTATTGGACTAGAACTATGTTCATTCATTTATACAGTGCCCGTAGCTACAACAGCAGAGTTGAGAAGTTATGACAGTTCACAAAACTGAAGATACTGGTTTTCTGGCTCTGTTTAGAAAGGTTTGCTGACCTCTGACACTAGGGGTTAGTGTTGGAGGACTTTCTTGGGTGTTGGAAACAAGCAAGCAAGTGTCCCAGTCTCCTGAGCCTCTGCAATAAAGTAGCAGCTAAACCTCCTGGAAGTGATGCAGCAGGGCACATCTGGCCTTTGCATGCATCCTTGGGGAGTTGTCTGTGAGGACTCACTACCCTGAGTAAATCTAAATGTGGAAAGGAGATTTGGATGACATTTCCCAAACATTGTTGCATCATTAGTGTCTTACAAAAGCTAAATCATTTTATGACAAAGGGATTCCCTCTGGGAAACAAGTTCATTCAATACTCAGGCTAAACCAAGTTCAAGAGTTTTCCTTATCCCAGGACTTGTAATTCACTGATGTATTGTGGTATACAAGAGGCATGTAATGTGCACGGTTATTTCTCAATCTTATTTGACCAGAGAAACTCCTTTTCTTGGAACATCTAGAAATATCTGATGGGCTGCGTTTGCTCATGGAATATGATCTAGAATCCTCTCCAGGACCCCAGCGTGTGTGAAATCTGAGCGTTTTCTTTTTTTGATATTAATTGATCCAGTGCTCTTCTGGCAGTGCTGCTGTTCGCTGGGTGCAACAGGACAGCTTGTCCAATTGTTAGATGTCTTGAAATACTTTTGTACCACTTGGCAAATAGCAGCTTCTCTGAGCCCTTAAATGCCCCCTGCAGCCCTGGCTATCCTGGCTTCTTCCCTGAGATCCTCCAGGCTTCTGCTCATTTTAAGAAATAAAGATTATTTGGGGAAGGCATAGGTGGGCAGAGCCCCTAAGGTCATGCTTCAGCACTACTAGTATGTGTTCTGACTGGTCATTGCCCACACTGTGTGGGCTTAGTAAATAATTTGACGATCACCATCCAAATTCCAGCAGGAGTGCATCTATTTTCTAGTCCACTAAGATGTCTTACCTGCCACAATGAAGTGCCACAGCACCGCCAAACAGATGTGGTGGCACATCGAGCTTAGCAACATCAGGACCACTGTATTATAGGGAAGCACGGGACTTGGTTGGAAAGTCTGTAAGGAGGATTCTCCGAAAGGTCGGAGGCCTCTAGGGGAACCTTGCCAAAGTGGCAGACCCTGCCTTAACTTTTCCAAACAAGTCTGAGCCCCTAGGTATTTTATTGGAATCTTTATGTTTAGTCTTTAGACGTTCTTGCTTAAAGGACACTGCAGATGCATGTGTTTTTTTCAAGGATACTTACCCTGCTGATAGTACCTAATAGTTAATTTTAGTTCAAGCTGTTGTTACAGTAAAAGCCTGAAGAGTCAGGTGAATGGGGCTGTTTGGTTTCTTAAGCCAAGCAGTCCCTTAGCCCTCTCTTTCACAGAAATATGTATCAGAGTAATCATTCATCCATCCCTCTGAGTCTCCCAGTCAGCTCTGCCACTGTATGAATGGGGAATTGGAACTCTTTAAGAGAGCTAGGTGATGCCTTTCATGTGTAGGGCACAATGTGGAGTGCTCTATAATAGAAAGTAAACATGACTTTGAAAGGGAAGTACTATAATCATCTGCGTCTTGAGACTAAAAATATTTTTGGGTAATTTTATTATTTATTTGTTATATTTTGCTCATGTTGTTTGGCTAAGCATAGATTTGGAAAATAAGGAAGGTATAAATCCCAAATTGGATGAGCCAATATTTATTATTATAAACTCAAATTTATTATCTTATTTATTTACTTATTTATTTAATCATCTGTAAGATATATCCCCATCAATTATTTTGGCAGGCCCACCTAGTGTCAGAAGAAATATTTCAGTTTTTTCTTTGGACTTTCTAAGAAATTTCTTAAGGATTTCCAAGGACTTCACACTCAAAAGCACCTAAACTGGTTACCAAATGAGCTAATTACCACATTACGTGCAGTCCTGAGGATTTTATTTTATTTTGTTCTATCTTAGATATATTTTATTATTGAAAAAATGTCCCCCTTTTCTCCCCTCATTGACCCCCTTGACCCTGTTCCCACCCCCTTCCCAGACCTTTACCACAGTACTGTCTGTGTCCATGGCTTATGTATGTATGCATACAAGTTCTTTGGTTGATCTCTTTCTACCTCTTCCCCCACCCCTCTCTGAGATTAATCAGTCTGTTCCATGCTTCTGTGTCTCTGGATCTATTTTGTTCATCAGTTTATTTTGTTCACTATATTACATATATAAGTGAGATTATGTGATACTTATCTTTCTCTGACTGACTTATTTCGCTTAGCATAATACTCTCCAGGGCCTGCCATGCTGTCTCAAAGCGTAAGAGATACTTATTTACTTTTTATTTTTTATAGCTGTGTAGCATTCTATTGTGTAAATATATTACAGCACTCGGGCTGTTTCCAGATCTTAACTATTGTAAATAACACTACTATGAACATACGGGTGCATATATTCTTATTGATTGGTGTTTTGGGATTCTTAGGATATAATCCTATAAGTGGGATCACTGGGTCAAATGGCAGTTCCATTTTTAATTTTTTAAAAGAAACATGTCTTTATTGATTTCAGAGAGAGGGAGGGAGAAGGTGAGATAGAGACATCAATGATGAGAGTCAATGATCGGCTGTCTCCTGCACACCCCTTACAGGGGATCAAGCCCGCATGTCCCCTGACCGGGAATCAAACCATGATCTCTTGGTTTATGGGTTGACACTTAACCACTGAGCAACACTGGATGAACCAATTTTTAAAGTTTTGAGGAAACTCCATAGTGGCTGTGTCAGTCTGCATTCCCACCAACAGTGTGTGAGGATACCCTTTTCTCCTAATTCTCACCTGCACTTGCTATTTGTTGATTTGTTGATGGTAGCCATTCTTGATGGATCTTATTCCTTTGAAGGCTTTGTTCTCTTTCATGAAAACAGGGTTTTTCGGCAGAATTATGATGCTCAGCTAGATAACACCTTCTTATCTACCTTGGCTTTGCCCTCAGTTTTTTTCTCCTTTTCCTTATTTTCCTCCCAGGAACTTTGAATTATTTTTTCCTTTCTCAACTGGCAGTTTTCTCTTTATTTCTCATCTTGGTAATGTTTTATTTTTCATTGCTTTTTAAATCCAAGGGGTCAAAATGCATTAACTTCCCTATAAATGTTACACTTAGTTATTTATCCTAATTTAATTAGAGGCTGTATAAAGCCATTGAGGGATGTAATCTTGCTATGCTGTTGTTAGGCACATTTCTGTAGTTCCCAAATAAGCTCCCAGCCTCCCTCGTGAAGTGTTTTTGAACATGTTTTGAAGTTCACATTGGTGAATCTTCCAATGAGAACTTACCACTTTTATGCTACCTCCAGACCCTTCATCTGCCTTGCAAGCCAATAGGCAGTGAATCACAATCACCCAAGTATTGTAAAAATGCAGACTTTTCATCTGTGTGGTCTGGGAATTATCAGTCAACAAGTATTGATTAAGCATGTACCTATGTCATCCTCAGTGCTGTGTGGAGACCCCTGGTGACCCCTTCCCCCTCTCCCCCCAAAAAAAGAATGAAATACAGGTCTTGTTCTGAGGAAGATTGCATTCTAATAGGGACAGTAATAAAACACAAAAAGACAACCAACAATAAAAGGCAGCAGACTACAAGTACCAAAAGAGAATTGTTGATCATTAGATGTTTTTGGAGACCAGAGGAAGAGGAGAGCTCTTCTGTGCAGGGTGGGCTGAGTGGGTGGAATGAAGATCAGAAGACAGAAAAGCAGGGACCTGATTCAATAGAATGTCCTAAATTCTTTGTCAAAAGCGTAAGGACCTGGGGGAGACTAGTGAAACTATATGGGACAACATGGGAACAGGACTTAGATTTTTAAACAAATTAAGGCAGAATTTATCTTAAAGGCCACTCCAAATTTAAATGCATGAATATTGCATGGTATGATCTCTCATTATCTCTCTTTCTCTTTCATATAAGTATAGAGAGCTGGGATAATATTAATCAAATATTAAAAATGTTTTCACTAGGCTGGTGTGGTTTGGTGGTTGAGGGTCAGACTATGAACCAGGATGTCACGGTTCAATTCCTGGTCAAGGCACATGCCCAGGTTGTGGGCTCGATCCCGGTGGGAGAAGTGCAGGAGGCAGGGATCAGTGTTTCTTTCTCATTGATGTTTTTATCTCTCTATTCCTCTCCTTTCCTCCTCTAAAATAAAAATATATTTTAAAAAATATTTCTTTTCAAGCAGTAAAATTTATGATCATCTGTAGTCTTCTTTTTTTGTAGTTTATTGCTTATAATTTTAGAATTATGAATGTGTATTATTTTTATTTTTTCCTTTTGTTTTTTCCATTTTATTTAGTTTTTTAAATGAATGTATTTCAAATAAAACTAATGAAATTATTATTCTAAAAAAATTAATGATGTAAAATCATTTGCAAGGAAGTTGCAAAATGCTAGTTCTAAGTTACACTTGCCCCATAGCATGTAGGTCAGTGAGGTAGTGCTGCTCCAATTACTCACCATGACTCTGGATGACAGTGGCAAAGTGTTGAGGCTGAAGTCTTTGTAAGAATTTTTGAACACTTCTATCCCTGAGGCCAGGTCCAATGACTGTGCTGGCTGAAAAGTGAAAACTGTAGTGAATTCTTTAACATCACCAAGTCACATGGGTGTCAACCATCTTGCTAATTTTGTAAGCATTAAAAGTAGGTCTTGAATTCACCCATCCAACAACTTTCTACTTGGTCTCTTTTTATGGAAGGAAAAATGAAAACAATGAATAGGCAAACATTAATGACGTTCAAATTAAAATATTTTTACCTGCACCACCTTACTTGGGACTTCTCTGCCTGCTCGCCTCACCCACACTGTTTAGGAGCCCAGAATGTGGTCAATGCAGAAACTAGTTGCACACCTAACTTCAGGGGAGGGAACAGGCACCTTATCATTCAGTGAAACCTAACAATTACTGCCGACATCATACTGTACCATGTGCTGAGCATTTCAGGTCAAAGGGAGTGAGAGGTTAACATAGAGTCATATCTATTTTAAATCAGAAGGCATCTCAGGATTTTGTTCTAATTACAAAACATTAACAGTTCAATGGCTTTTTAAAGAAAATCTACTCTATAAAAGTGAAATAGTAAAATTAACCGTTTCTCCGAGACGGGTAAGCCACGCCCACCAGCCAATCAGAGCGGCTGTATGCAAATTAGCCCAGCCAACATGGAGGCCGCCACTCACAGACCTGAGTAAACGGCTGTTTCCATTGCGGCAGGAGCGAAAGTGAAGCAGCGCCCGCCCCACTTAAACTGCCTCTAGCAAAACACAGATTTGAAACAATGTAACAATCATAGAATCCTCGGGAGCTGAAGGAAAGAGCAGCCCGGGCCTCACCAGTAAAAGTAACAATTGTTTCATTATAGACGCTAGAGGTGAGGCAGAGAGGAGGCTTCGTTAGTTAGAAGGCCGCCTTAAAGGAACAGTGTATCAATTATAGAAGATAACCCTAGGCCTTAAAGGAACAGTATCAATTATAGGAGATAAACCACAGACACCTGCGTCCAGCCAGCCTTGCTGGGACATTGGGTCAATGGGAGCTGTGGGCAGCTTTAAAGCCTGTCACCCAGGCTGGTCAGGCACGCCAGCAGGTGGACATCCCCCGAGGGCTCCCAGACTGAGAGAGGGCACAGGCCGGGCTGAGGGACCTCCCGAGTGCACAGAGTAGCTGCAGGGTGGGACAGCGCAGGACCCAGGACCCATGAGTGGGAAAGAGGTGGCAGGAGGTCGGTGGCCTGCTTGGCAGCTGTCCAGGCCCTTGGAGGGGCATCGGGGAGCGGGAAAGAGGTGGCAGGGGGTCAGTGGCCTGCTTGGCAGCTGTCCAGGCCCTTGGAGGGGCATCGGG
>PVJC01027882.1:0-22906 GCA_004026665.1 Murina feae
GGTTGCTATGAGCGCACTGACCACCAGGGGGCAGATGCTCAACACAGAAGCTGCCCCGTTTGTCAGTGCGCTCCCACAGCCAATCTCTCATGGCCAGCCAACCTCCCGGTCCCTCTCCTCAGCAGCCGGCCAACCACCCATGGTCCCTCCCCCTGGCAGCTGGCCAACCTCCCGCAGTCCCTCTTCCCAGCCAGCCAGCCAACTTCCCTGGGTTCCTTCTCCCACCAGCCAACTTCCCACAATCCCTCCCTCCAGCCGGCTGGGCCTCCTGATTGGCTCCAATGGCCAGCCAGGCCAAGGAAACCCATCTGTGCACGAATTCGTGCACCGGGCCTCTAGTACAATTATGACTTCCATTGCCTTATAAGATGATGAAAAATACTGTGCTAAAGGGAACTCTTCAAATGTGTCTTTTAAAAAAATATGACTAAGACGACTATAAACACCATTCAAATTGTAATAATACCATCTATAACACGATAAAGTATTTCACATCCTGTTAAAAATATAATGCATTTGGCAGCTTTTCCTACTGTGCTCTGGGAGAAGCATTAAGACTCCAAAAAGGTGGGTGGGGTTGTGGGAAGAAGAAAAGAAAAGACTCCATAAAGAAGTCTTCTTCATGTTAAAAAAAAAAATTCAACATAAAAAAATTTAAAATTCAGAACATACAAATTACATACATCTTTTTTTACATCTTATTTTTTAAATTTATCTTTATTGTTGAAAGTATTACAGATGACCTCTTTTTCCTCCATTGACCCCCTCCACCCTGTCCCTGTCCCCACTCCAGGCTTTGACCATTCAATCACTATCCACAAAGTTCACTACATAACTAATTCTATGTGTGTAACTAAGATTTAAAAGTGTTTCTCTGTAGTTAATAGAAGTGCAGCATCCATAGCTTTGATTCTTTAGATTCATGCTCTTAGACCTTCAAATAAGACCTTCTGAATACTAACCTGCTACCACTTTTTGATCAACAGCACAACATAATACTGTTTTCCTAACAATTACTACGTTATTTCAAATGCTCAGTTTGGATGGCTAGTAGAAGTAAAGGTGCAGCTCTGGGACAGTTTTACTTCTGAAATGCTAGATGGTATTGAGTGCTTATTTTTTCATGGGATTGTTCTCCTGGTAGCAACTTCATTTAATCCATACAGTCACCCCTTAAGGCAGATACTCTCAGGACCCTCATTTTACAGATAAGAAACCTACAGCATGGGAATGTTAAGAAACTGGCCAAAGTCGGGATACAGCTGCTAAGTGGGAGTATGCATCAGAGCAATCTGATTACTAAGCACTCAGCTGCTCTAGAAAAGTCTCTGTAGTTTATCCGATAAAACTACCTTCTCTTCCCTACATTTATTGGGATGGGGGGCAGAGAGGAGAAAGGGAAATTATCCTCAGTCTCTCGATTTCTCATCCTTTAACTTCTGAACAAAGAACATATGATGTCAGTCTTCTAGATCCCACTGGTATTTCACCTGAGATAACTATAACTGGTATCAAAAACTTCACTTTGTTCTGAGCTATGTAGGTTACTAGCTCTGTGACTTTAGACAATTCATTTAAACTTCCTGAGAGTCAATCCCAAACTATAGAATGAGATTCAATAATATTCCCTATGAACTGTATTTCAGGGTAACCAAGTGCCCACGATGGCTAGAGAACATTCTTCACAGAAGAATTCCAGTTAATAAATGTAGACATGAAAATAAGATCACTGATTTGAAAAAGATGATTCAATGGCTAAAACCATTCGATGAAAAGGTGAAGGGGAACTTACAGTGGAATGTTCAGGCCACTGATGTGACACAATATGAAAAACCAAGGACCACTTATGAAGGATTCTTGGCAAAAAGGTTCCTAAGCTATCTCCACTTACAGGAAAATTGGAAATATGGTAACAAATTAAATGATACCATGGGGAAAAAACAACAAATAAATGGAGAATGTGAAACATTCTACAAAACAACTGGTTCATTTCTTCAAGTTATAGACTGAAGAAAACAAGAAAGAAAAGGAGAAGTAAAGGATTACTAACAGAGATTTATGTCACAACGGTCAATGCAACATATCATCTAAAGTAGAATATATATATATTTACTAGTGGCCCGTTGCAGGAAGATTCCTGGAAGATTCCTGCAAGGATAGGGCTTCCTGAGCCAGAGCGAAGCAGAGAAGGGAGCTAAGCCCGCCTCCACAGCTCCCTCCTGTCTCTGCCACCTCGGCTCCCATCTTTGCCACTTCAACTCTCCTCTCTGCCGCCTCGGCTCCCATCTTTGCCACTTCAACTCTCCTCTCTGCCGCCTCGGCTCCCATCTTTGCCACTTCAACTCTCCTCTCTGCCGCCTCGGCTCCCTCCCATCTCTGGGCTCCCTCCCATCTCTGGGCTCCCTCCCATCATCTGCTCCCTCCCGTCGCTGCCACCTAGGCTCCCTGCCTCCCTTCTTCACCGTCTCCACTGCCTCAGCTCTGTTCCCTTCTCCACCGTTTGGCTCCCTTCTGCAGCACTTGGCTTCCTTCTATGCTGTCTTTAGGCTTTGCTCACCTGTGTATGCAAATTAACAGCCATCTTTGATGGGTAATTTGCATATTGCTGCTCTGATTGGCTGGTGGGCATGGCTTAGGTGTAACAGAGTGAGGGTTAATTTGCATATTACTTTTATTAGATATAATTAATTGGGGAAATTTGAACTTGACCTGGGTATTAGATGTTATAAAAAAATTACTGTTAATTTTGCCAAGTGGTAAGATAATGGTATTATAATTATATAAGAAAAGGCTTATAATTTCTAAAGATATAAAAGTGTGTAGGCATCAAGTGATATAGTCTAGAATTTGCTTTTAAATACTTTAGCTAAAATAAAAACAAGGGACATAAATGAAATATGGAAAATATTAATAATTGTTTGATATGGTAATGGGAATATGGGCATTTGAGTTTGCACATGTTCTCAATTAGGAGTCTGCAAAATCATGTCTGGCCCACAGACTAAATCCAGACAACTGTCTCCTTTTGTCAGTAACAATATAGTCTCATCCATTTGTTAAATATTGTCTCTGGTTATTTTCATGCTACAACACAGTAGGTGCAGTGGAAACCAAATGCTCCACAAAGCTAAAAATATGTACTCTCTCTCCCTTTAAAGAAAATCCCCTTATTTCTGTTCTAAATTCTATTTTTTTTTTTACTTTCTCTTTGAGAGGAAAGTTAGCCTCAAAAGATTTTTCAGGGCCTTTCTCCTTAAAACTTACAAGGATTTTCCCTACACTAGCTTCTCAGAAATATAAACAAAATCACCCAAAAAGTAGGGTTGAGGTGGCCTCATACTATTTTCCCATAAGTGAATAAATCATTTCATAGCTTCAAGGTAGTTACTTTTCTGCTAAATCTAGAGGCTTAAAATGAAATAAACAAATAAGCCAAAAAAGCAGAGGTGAAAAAAAACAAACTAAAAAATATATTATTTTGCTTCAAGTTCCCTGGTTTAAAACAGAATAGCCCCAGGGAAACAATATATTACATGTTTCAACACATTACAACCAAAGGGAATTTTTCATTTAGGGATGAAGGAAGGGCGGGAAAGTATATACACATACAACACTGAAATTCCGTCCTTATGGATCCAGTGAAGAACACTGTACACCAAGCATGTTGAATGCTCGGCTCGAGGGTTGACATGCTTCTGCACACCCACCGGCCATTTTTTTTCTAACTACAAACTTCTGTATATTTTGGATTAAGAGTTTAAGCACATTCTTTGGCAGTCTTCAACTTAGCTTACATAACCTTCAGGTATACACATGAGCTGATTATCAATTTAAGGCCTGAGAAAAGCAAAGTTTCAGAGGGAAATACACTAAGACATGAATGAGCTTAATATGCAAGTACACTAGCTAAAGGGCATAATTAAAACTACATCACTCTTTTAAATCTACATAATTATGTCTCAAAGACATTCTCATTAGTATCTTATCCTTTGCCACTGGAGAGGGCCTCGGGTCTACATGGTTGGGGAAAATATAAAAAGTTATAGCATATATACACACACACATACATACAGGTCAAATAAAATACCTACAAAACTCAATTAGTGAACTTTCCTTTTTAAAGGAATACATAAAATCCACCAGTCAACCATCATTGCTAGTGAGTTCACAGTAAAATATACAACCATAATATCTGTGGATGACCTTATGCCCCAAATTTCAGAAGCGAAAATAACCAGAAAGGTTTAATGAACTTTTTTTTTATTTTAGAAGAGAGAAATAGCTGCTTTGTCTAACAATAACTCAACCAGAGATTTCTACAAACCCCGCACTTCCTTTATTGTGCAATGATAACTGGTGTTTCTAATGATCAGCCTGCAGCAGCTCCAAATCCTGAAGTTCATGTAAAGTCATTAAAAAAGAAGATGAAATTAATTTCAGTATACTTCTGGAGGTGAGTGCATGTCCTCATATTCTCCTTATTTTAGGATTAGTAATATACTTAAAGTATACAGGTTGTTGAGCATCAGCCTGTGAACCAAGAGCTCCTCGGCTGGATTCTTGGTCAGGGCACATGCCCGACTTGTGGGGGTGTGCAGGAGGCAGCCAATGGATGTTTCTCTCTCATCAATGTTTCTATCTCTCTATCCCTCTCCCTTCCTCTCTCACCAAAATCAATAAAAACATATTTTTAAAATCTGGGGTATGAAACTCCATGGGGTATGAAGAGAAACCCTGTCTAAGGACTTGAAGGAATTTTAAATTCCTTCCAAGGAAAATACTGGCCTAAACAGTGGCCCTTCTTCCACCAGCTTCTATTGACACTGATCAAATCTGAGAAGCTGGAAAAGCGATTTGGAAGCTACTGCAACAATCCACAGGAGACAGTGGTGGTGGGGACCAGCACTGGGGCAGTAGGGGTGATGAGAAGTGATAGACTTTCAAGGTTGAGTCAAAAGGATTTGTTGACAGTGTAGCTATAGGAAGAAAAAAATGAGTCAAGACTGTATACATCAAGGTTTTTTATTTGATCAAGTGTAAGAATGTTAGTGCCACCATCTGAGATGGAAAAGATGGGAGAAGGAGGAGGAGGTTTGGGGCGGGATGGTGGATCAGGAGCTCAGTTTGGGGACTTCATGTTTGAGATGCTTCAAGTATTATTGCATGTGTGTGATCTAGACTCTAGATCATAACTAGGCACTTGGGTGTCAGGGTCTAGAGTTCAGAGAGGAGGCTAGGCTGGTGGAGATATACATTAGAGGCCTGTCTAGAGAATGAGTTCATCCAGGAGTCAGTATAGATTTTTTTTTTTTTTTGTCTAAAGTTTTACATATGTCTCCTTTTTCCCCGATTGAACCTCCCTCCCCCCAACACACACAGTATAGTTTTTAAAAGGAAATATGCTGTGTTCTACGGCACTAAAATATATATTTTTAAAAATGGAATACTGCCTTAGGGATACTGAATATCTATGACATCTATGCTGTCAATCTAGCCCATGAAGTATCCCATGAACTCTTCTGAACCAGTTCTTCAAATTTTGATCAAAGTGTTCATTTATCTTTGCTGCAACTGAAGAAGAAAAATGGTTATTGTGACATCAATCAGATAGGACTCTGAACTGAGTAGGTCCCTGGATACCATTTTAACAATGGCTGAGAGACACAACTTGCTGCAGGTAAGAGGTAGAGTTGAAGTGAAGGAAAGAGCATGTGAGTTCACTAAAACACATGAAACACTGACATCAGGTGGTTGATGAGGCGGTGCTAAAGGGAGACCTGAGTGATTTCTGCAATAACATTCATGCATTCAATTTAAATCTTTTACACCTGCCACCAAAAAGTCAAGTATCCAAAATTGTGTGACACAATTTGAGAGGTACTGATCTAAATCATCTATGTATCACCTCAAAGCCTAAAAGTCTTCTTTGAAATGACTTCGTAAAAGTAAGAATGTTGGCACTCATTAGAAAATTGAACTCTGAAGAGATCTCATCCCAGCACTCACCTCCAATTTTCTTTTCTTTGTAAAGGAAAATCCAAAAACATGTAGCAAATAATCATTCATTAGATTTTCTAATCTCTTTCCCAATATTAAGATCACTACACAGCAAGGAAGCCATCCTCTATTTTCTCAGCATCCAGCAGGAATACTCTCACTGAAATTTAATAACATACTCTCGGCCTTTACAAAGGTTCAATATAAGACTCACCCACTTGAGTTATAGATCTGTTCTTCAGCCAAACGTGGTTTATAAAAGTCCTCCATTGGGTTACCAACAGCCTTTACACAAATACTTTATGGATCATGAACTACTCATGTGTTTCAATGCTGTATGTTCAAATCTTGCTATCATCTTTCAAGGTTCAATTCACATATCAATTTCCCCATGAAGCCCTCTCTGGGTCCCCTGGGTGGATATAATAATATCTCCTGAACTTGCTCTAATATTGAACTTAACACTTTCAGCCTCGGAATAAATGAGAACCAAAGTGAGGGCATTTTATTAATTATCTATTATATGTTATAGCATTATAGTAAGAGTACTATCATATGTAACCCCACACCAATTCCATCACTTCCTTGTTTGAGGGATGAGAAAACTGAAGTTGAAAGGTTGACTTCTCAGTCAGACAGCTAATAAGCAGCGGATGAGGTCTGCACTCTGGTCTGACTGCCTTCCAACAGGCTGACCCATCCTCTACAGGAGGCCATTGTTTTATTTAGGAAGTTATGTGAAAGAATTCCCAGTGTCCAACAAATGTTACTTAAATTTAAACTTTGGAAAACGAGGGTCTTTGCCACTCAAAAAGCTTTAATTCACTGGAAAGTAATTCAATAGTTGAATTATAAGACAGAAGTTATATCAATCTAGTACAGACTGTTTTTCTTAAGGTCATGAGTAATGCCTTATGCACATTTTTTCACTCACAGTCCTTAAAAAACATTGGTATATGCAGAGTTTAATGAATACAAATGTGTAAGCTTTCTAGTCTAAATAATTATACTTGTTTCTAAAAAAAGGAATCATAGGATTCCCACCCCCCCCCATAGCTTAATTTAGGGTGCAAATGGAATAACTAACTTAGCTAGGTGTTTAGCAATGCCTGTTTCTCTGTTTCTTTCAATATTCTGTTTTTATTTTCCATCTTCCAACTTGAAGAAGATGCTACCATCAAGCATCATTTAGTGTCTGAATGGTCTATCCAGCTGACAGAAAGGTCTGTGAACCTTAGCGCTTCTAATTACCAAGGAATTCACTGAGTTACAGGGTATGTCTTTGCAAATCTGGATAACAACACCACCTACTCACATATGATGAATGCTTGAAGACTAAATAAGAATATTTACATAAAGTGTCAGGTACACTGCAGGACTCAATAAATGCTAGTATCTCTACTGTGACAAATTACTCCAAATACCTTCACCATGCCTGAGGATAGCAAATTTATTCTAAACAATCACCTTTCCTAAGTGCTATTAAAAATATTATATATGTTTCTAAGAAAAAGAATGACATTTTTACTTCATTTGTATCTATCAAGAGCCTCGAATATTATAAAACCCCTATTTATAGCTGTCCTTTCCCTCACTATAAACCCTATAAGCAATATAGAAAATGTTCCCTTTTAGGATCTTGGTGTATCTTTAATAAAGAGAAAATGCCACAGTCCATCATTCACTTGGGCTATCAGGGTCACTTGCTAAGGATAAGCCACCTTATAAGCCACAGTCAGAAGAGCGGATTACCTGCCTGGAGGGACTCCCTGGAAAAATAACATCATGGTCCTGATCAATTACATTTTTAGAGACGAGAGGTACATCTTTATTGTTGCGGTAAACGTCAAATAGGAAGGGAGAAGGCAAAACATTTTACTGAGGAAAACTAACAGCTTGACATGCTGAAGACCATGTTCAACTAATGAATACATATTAAGAAAAAACTAGTGCATTGCATTCTGCCCCTTGCAGTGAGGCAGGTGGGGGAGAGTACAATTTTAAGATAGAGTCTCTGCTACTTAGAGACTTAAAATCTACTTGAGATTAAATGGGGTGTTTGGTGGGGGTGGGGGGAAGTCACTGCTGGCTCAGCTATTCAGGAACTGGGCCATAAGTGATAAACAGAAAAAATTCTTACCAACAGTGGCTTAAACTAAATCCAATCTATCCCCAATAGTACTGAAATTAATTCCATCCATGTGCTTAATTATCCAGAATCCTCTCCCCTCTTCAGAAAGTACAACCTCTCCCTTTTCTCTAGGCAATAGATTTATCCATACCTTAGATAAAAATTTAAATTATCTTCTAAAAAAATCACAAAAGTTTTGAATGGCCTTGAATGTAAATGTCTAAATTTAACAAAATAAAGCTTTTGAAACAATATTTACATGTAAACCATGCATGCCAGGAGTCCAAAGAAAGGAGCTATTACTGGCTAAGATGAAACATAGTAAAATTATAAACTGAGATTGAATGGCATTACCATTGCATTATTCAAATGCATCCTTTGTGTAGAAGGCCTCAAGGTACAATCAATAAGTTAATAATTAGAATCCATAAAACAGTAGCAGATAATAATTGCCATAAAATTCTGTTAACATAATGTTTAAGTGTTGCCTTATCAGAAAGGGCCCATTATCAAACACAGATTTTTTTGGTACTATTCCTAGAAGGTCCATAAATGAGAAAACAACAGTAAGGGATGAAGAATACTATGCATAAGGTACTTTTTGGATCAACTTCTTCGCAGTAAGAATTTGGAAACTGTAGAAACATACTGCCTGAATTCACGTGTGGCCAAGGCAAAGCTCTGCAAGGGATAAGGGAGCAAGAAGAGGGACCGTCTGGACATGGCCTTAAGTGTGATGGCATCCTTGAAACTCCAAGGACCACACAAGAGTGTTTCAGTCATGTTAGTAAAGAAACTCAGACCTCAAAAAAATACAGGCGTCAAGGCCTTCGTGGTGAGCTAATATCAGGCATACCAGGGAGAAGAAAGGGCAACCAACGCTTACAACACAAAAGGGGAACCCCACCCACCTTTAAAGACAGAAAGAATGGGACATTTTCAGGACAAGCAGGGAGAATACTTGACGATCTCTTCTTGAATTAACTTGAGTGAAATCATTCTTGTTAGTGAATATTATATTCAATTATAGGGTGGGGCAAAAGCAGTTTTACAGTTGTTCATATGGAAAATAATATAATAATTAATAAATAAAACAAGAATAAACTCTTTTTCACATGCAACTGTGAAACTACTTTTGCCCTACCCTGTATATTGATAAAATTACTATCCTAGATGTAATTTTTTCTAAATATATATTTTCAAGATTCTTAAAAAATGCTTTAAATCTGAAATAAAAGCACAATTGTGACAAAACTTACATACAAGAAAATTTGTCAACATACATTTTTCTCTTCTGTAGGGAGAGAAACAACATATCTATGATCTATTTAAAAACATCAAAGTGGAAAGCACAACTCATCTTTCATGGGTTTTAAAGTATACCATTATAGCTAAATTACCATATCTTTACAAATAAAATGCCTTTAATTCACACATTTCCAATGAAATGCCGGTGTTTACCATTCTGACTTTACATATGCATTCACTGAACAGTTTTCTCAACCACTCCCTCGGCTAACGACAAGGATGTATCATCTCATAAATATTTACCTATTCCAAGAAGTGCTTTGTCTTCCACTGCACTCTCTAAATAAATCTAATAGGATAAAATACAATTTGTTTGTAGAGTTTTTAATATTACAGTGGAGAATATCTGACATGGATTTTCATCATGGAGGTTTTTTTTGAAATCTGCCCAAGGACAGGGCAGAAAAGACAGGTGGGCACAGAGACAGTTGGATTCTTTGCGTGGTGATGACAGCTGATCTGCCAGAGGTAGGACTAGGACTTCAGTGTGTGACGACACAACTTTTCTGAGGTCTGTGTGAAAATTCAGAGGGTGAGGATGGCATATAGGAGTTATCTGAAGAGCTGAAGAATGTAAGGGGCAGTCAGTCTTAATCAATGCAAAGGAAAAACAGAAATAAAAGGTTGTGATAAAAGGTCTACAGGTACAAAGATGTAGAGAAACTTTTAAGGACATAGCAGCTGAAAGACCCAGAAACCACACTGGACATCAACCATTTGCCTTTTGGGTACCTTTCCAGTGGGGGATAAAAAAAATTTTTAAAAAGCCAGGAATCCTTCTGAGATTTTAGTAGGAAGCCCTCTCAAACTCTGAAACCTTTATTACGTCACAGGATGCCCAGTTCTAGGTGTGATGAACAGCTTTCCTTGACTCATCCTATGAGACTATAAGGACCAAAGACTGGAGAGTCAGCCTCATTCAGCCCTAAAGTGATCACAAACCTGACACCTTATGTTGAACCAGAACCCTTTACACTAAAGAGTCGGGAAGGACTTGCCTCACTGAAACCTGAGATGCAGTGAGCTCAATGAGCACCAGTGTATGCCTGGTCCATCCAGTCCTGCTTCTCACCTGGCTTCTGCTGGGTCTGCCCAACCTCATAACTGCAAGGGGCTCTACTGCCTCGGGCTGGCCTTCCCTGAAACCTTGACTGCTGCACTGCAGCTCAACTTCCAGATACTCAAGTCCCACTATCCAAGCGTTCAAGATCCAGTGTCTGGTGTTTCTGGGAATACTTGGACAGTTTTCCTGGCCTCACGTTTTCTTCATTATAAAATGGCGACCTCTAACATTCACTTGTTCATATCCCAAGATATGATAAACAACAACAATGCCAAGCCCAGAGCTCTTATACAAAACTCAAGTTGCAGTTAAATATAATCTCTAATTTAGGCCTTCCCTGATGACCCTATTGGAAACCGTGTTCTCTATCTTCTCCCTGCAAAATTTCCTCCATAGTATTTTTTACCATTAATATATAATTTTCTTATAGCTCTCCCATCAGAATGTTAACACCAGAGGGTTAATATTTTTGTCTAATTTTGTTCACTGCTGTACCTTTAGTATCTAGAAAAGTGCAGTCGACACTCGATAAATTATTTGTTGTATCGATAAATAAAATACACTCTTAACATAGCTGTCTAGGGAAAAATATGTTAACTTGGGCATCTCTGAGGCAGTGCAAAAGAAAACGATAACCTTATTCTAAAGTATAAAAGCAATCTACTTCTTAGAATGACTCATCAATACTATGCTTAAATTTTTTAAGCTGAGTTAAATTTTTTAATCTACCTCATTCTTCTCTGAACCTATTATCACTGAAAAGCCTTACTTCACCTTCTGCACTGCTGGTAGGAATGCAGACTGGTGCAGCCACTATGGAGGACAGTATGGAGTTTCCTCAAAAAATTAAAAATGGAACTCCCATTTAACCCTGTGATCCCACTTCTGGGAATATATCCCAAGAAACCAGAAACACCAATCAGAAAGGATATATGCACACCTATGTTCATAGCAACACAATTTACCATAGCTAAGATTTGGAAACAGCCTAAGTGCCCATCAGCAGATGAATAGATTAGAAAACTGTGGTACATCTACACAATGGAATACTATGCTGCTGTAAAAAAGAAGGAATTTTTACCATTTGCAGCAGCATGGATGGAACTGGAGAGCATTATGCTAAGTGAAATAAGCCAGTCAATGAAAGAAAAATACCACATGATCTCACTTATTTATGGATAATAAAGACCATTATAAATTGATAAACATAAACAGATACAGAGGCAGAACAGATGGTCAACCTACAGCTGGAAGGCTCGGGGAGGGTTGGGGGTGGGGAGTTAAGAGATCAACTGAAAGACTTGTATGCATACATATAAGCATAATCAATGGACACAAGACACTAGGGGTTAGGGGAGGTGGGGGTAAGGTCAAGGGGAAAAATGGAGACCTATCTAACATTCATTGTAATACTTTAAGCAATAAAACAAAATTTTAAAAAATAATAAAAAGTGGGTTCTTGCCAATCTAAAATATTAACCATTTATATCCCTGCTTAAGTAATCATCCCTCTATTCCTCACCTAGTTAAGATTCCTACTTTTCTGACTGATCTACATACAATAAGTCCACCCTTAAAGCACAGCCATTCTCCAAGCCCCCCAACCATTGAAATTTATGTCTTACTAGAAAGGGCAATGCCTGGTGGCATGCATGCACAAAATAGCTATTTGTTGTTTATATTTTTAAAAAATATATTTTTATTAATTTTGAGAGAGAGAGATAGAAACATTGATAAGAGAGAAATATTGATTGGCTGCCTCCTATACTCCCCCTACTGGAGATCAAGCCCACAGCCCCGGCATGTGTCTTGACCAAGAATAGAACCAGTGATCTCTTGGTGCATGGGTCAACACTCAACCACTGGGACACCAGCCAGACTGTTGTTTCTTTTTAAGTAAAATAAAACCCTACTCTATAAAGAAGTTAGCTAACTGGAAAGACAATGCCAAGTAATTTTTTAAGAGAAAACAAAATCAAAAAATACTGAGAAAGAATTACTAGAATGATCTGAGTGATAAAGTCATAGTGGTTTGTTAAAGAAAACCTAGAAATACCTTCCCCACTCTCTGAGCTCTTGAAATTCCTAACTTCAATATACTTTCCAAAGAAAGTCTCCTAGTATCTTATCCATTTTGGAACTTACACACCCTATTTTTCTGGAGAAAATTTACCACCAGGACATGGCAATTAAGGCAAACTCTGTGAAACCTTAACTTTTTCCTCATTATCATTTTCTCCTAAAAGTACTGTATATATATATATTTAAAATGTTGGGTAAAAGTCATTTTATATCAATTTTAATCCATATAGTGCCACTAATAAAACAACAGCTATAAGTTAATACTTAAAGTTGAAATTTTCTACCTTTTATCTCATTTTTATAGCTTAAGAATTGAAAAGCATGTGGAGTAGAACACCAAAAGCAATTAGTTTGGCTAAAGCTAAACTTTAACCAAAAATGTGTTGTGAGGAAGGGTTAATACTTGTTTGATTCTAATGATAGACAACGCAATACACAATTTAATTCAAAATTTGACTAGCTAGACTCTTGACATTCATGAAAGTAAGCAAATAAGCTGCCCAAGACAATGTCTAAATATTAATCTTCATGCTGTGTTACCTAGAATTTGTATTTCAAAGGCAATGGAAAACATGGAGGTAAGAGTTAAGCCCTTAATATGCACACACCTTTATTATACATCAAAATATTTAGAAGAGAGACTACAATAAAAATTTTGTCACAAGAAAACTTTAAAAAATATATTCTAGATGACTTGGTAACTGCTAAAGGCTCTTTTAAATTGCTGCTCAATATCAATAATGACAAAGATTAGACTACTTTTGCAAGAAACTAGTTTTTATTACATTCCAAGGATATTGCTAATTTGAATATTCAAGCAAAATGAAGTTTTCTTTGAAAGAAAAACAAAAAACAATCAATTATTATAATTAATATAATTAGCAAGCTAATTAATGTTTGTGTTTCTAGTTAATAAGTTTGTAAATATAGAGAAAACATATAAATGATTATAGTATAACCCATCCATCATTTTAAAATTACTGACTAATATTGGTTTAGTACTGTAAAGGTTACATAATATTTCATGCATATACTTCTTTGCAATATTTTAGGAGTCATGACATTAGAGATGTCCCCATTTTAACAATGTGATTGAGACACTCACTAAATGATTAAACACAGAACTGAAAACCTCTATTGTACGTTGTGTCTTAAGTTCACATGGTTGTTCACACGCACGTCAACCTAAATAACTGTTTACTCTCTTTCCTGAGGGTACTACTGGGAAAACCACAGTGTTCGGACTAACACAGACCTGAGTTCTAACTCAGTTCTCACCACCCTCCCTTTACCGCCTGGGGAAAGTTCATTACACTCTCCATGAAAGGATGATGACACGCATCTCACAGTGTTGTGAGATTTAATGCAATAAGAAACATAGGGAGTGTTTAATAACAGCATGCCTGCTTTGCCACTTCCTACAACTGAGTAGATTTTACCTTATGCCCTCTCTTGCTTCTGCTCTAAGGCCACAAGACATAGTGAGGGAAAGTAACAGAACAATGCTGACTCAGCTCACTACAAATTTACGGCCTGGTACAGTTTTCTCATTAGTAAACTAGACATAAATAACACCTATCTCCATAGATGGTGCATGCAAAGTACTAATTATAGTGCCTGGCATATGCTAGGCACCCAGTAAATAGTCAAACTGTAATCACTCTGTAGCCTAGCAATCTTTTTATTTATCATAGGCAAACTCCTTAGCATACTTCCCGAAGGTATTATTCTACACACTCTTCCTCTTTCCTTAAACCCTAATTGCACCAGATCCTCTGGTAAGTAATCTCCTACTTACTTTACTGACAAGACAGGCAGTGGCATGAGCTTCCCCAGCTCCTTTCTTCCCTCAAACACTTCTTTACCAACTTAAAAACCTCTCATATAATTTCCGGGTGTCAGACAAATAGATATCCTCTTTGAACTCCATACACAATTTGTTCATTCATTCATTCAAAAAATTTTATAAAACATCCATGACCCTTCGGGCTCCGTGCCAGGTGCTGGGTATATGGGGGCAAAGACGACAAAAAAGTCCCTACTCTCAGGAGTACAATATGGAAGAGGAGAGCCACACTATTTAATAATCACACCAGGAATATTCTCTTTCTATTTCCTCAATTATTCCCAGCACACCCTCCATCTCCGTGAGCTCCAGCTTGAAATCACCTTTGCTTAGCACAGTCACCTTCTAAAGCTACGATGATCTATTTCTCTCCTTTCTGACGTCTCAAACTTCTGAAACAAATACTCCATTTCCATTGCTTCCATTTCTTCACGTGGTCAGGGAAACTTGGAAATCTGCCTTCTGTCTGTGCTTTTCTGAGAACTTCCTCAAAATAATATCCATGCTTTTCTCAGTTCTAAAAGTACCAGGTACACCTTACTTTTTAACTTCCTCAGTGTCTAGGTCTCCAGGCTGATTTCTCTCTCCTACTCCAATTTTACTGGTAATTCTGCTTTCACTTTAGGTTCCTCCATTTCCATTCCAAGCAGTGGGTATTCCTCAAAGCGGAGTCCTCTGCTCTCTAAATTCCTCCCTATATTCTCTGTCAACGTATTTACCTTCAAAAGATTTTCCTCTCATTTTTATTTTGACTCTCAAATCAACATCTCCATGTTCCTTCACATAGAACAAACAGTGCCTTTCACAATGTATGCACTCAACAAATATTACAGAATGAAGGGAAGAAATGAACAAGCCAACTAATCAACCAGCAAGAATTTGTACTTAGACATCAATTCAACTTTACACCTAAACCAAACCCATGATCCATTTCTTCTCCACTCTAAGCCTAGACAAGTCTGATCACCACCCATTACCTATGTTAATGGCACTTCTTATCTTTCTATTTTACATAAGCTGACCACCTGAGTTAAACTTAATTCTTTCCCCATTCTGTCCCTCAAAACATTTCTTGAATCCACCCCTTCCATTTTGCTCTTATTACTACTACAATAAGACCTAATCTGGTTAACTATCCCAATCCTAGTCCCTCCCATTTCAATTCTGCATATTACTTCCACATTAATCTTCTGAAAACAATTATCCTGCCCTGGGTTAAAATTCACTAATGGCTTTCTCTTGACTTAAAACAAATTTCATTTAAAGCACCTATATTCTTACACTAATATCTTTCTGTTTCCTCTCTTCTCATCCCATACTACTTTCCCAAATTCTACACTACAGATAGTAATTTTTAAAAATTTTAAGTACTAAAATCCAAGTTTTAAGTGAAATCTTACACAGAATTATAAGACATAGATACAAATACACTTCCTAAAGCAGGGCCAGAAATCAGACCCTTCCATCTGCCTTGTGAGTTTCTGCCTCCCTTGCTGTGAAACCCAGGAGCTTCCAAGAACGCAGCCTGAAATCGCTGGAATATTTCCTAAAACAAACTCTGCTGGATTTTAGTCCCTAATTCTTTTCTTTCCCCTTAACCTTCCTCAGCATTCTAAGTTATATGAAACATCTGTCTTTTTTTAAATATATTTTTATTGATTTCAGAGAGGGAAAGGAAGAGAGATAGAAACATCAATGATGAGAGAGAATCATTGACTGGCTGCCTCCTGCACGCCCCCTACTGGGGATGGAGCCCGAAACCCGGGCATGTCCCCTTGACTGGAATAGAACCTGGGACCCTTCAGTCCACAGGCCAATGCTCTATCCATTAAGCCAAACTGGCTAGGGCTATATGAAACCTCTTAAAAAGCCAGCACAAATGTTATTCTACCTGTGGAAACCACTGGTTACTCCATGTCAAGCTAACATCTCCTTCCTATGAAGGCCTAGAATAAGAACAGCTAGCACTTAGAGAATGTCAGAATCTGCACTCAGCCCTTGTTTAATTGTCCCCACTTTCAATAAAGCATAGACAGGTAGACAGACAGATAGAGATATATGTGTATATCTACACATGTATACATAATCACTGTCCACATTCCATAGGTAATGGCACATGTTAATTTGCCCAAGATCACACAGTTTTGTTTGGTTTTTATAGTGGAACCAGACTTTAACACCCCAAATGTGAACTCAGTCTGACTCCAAGGATGAACTCTACCTATTAGTTCTTTTCAACTTTTTTCCTGTCACCAAGCACATATAAAATGAGATTTATAAAGCTCTCTAGGAAAAAGGGACGAAGCTGCTCACAGTCTAAGACAACTAGTTTTCAGTACCCCATGCCCAGCTTAGCCTTCTCAGAGGTTCACGGGGTCAATACTGGGAAACTCTGCTGACATACTGCTTGGTAATTCCTAGTGCCTGGCATATTGTAGATACTAGATTTATGTGCAGCTTATTGAAAAAGGACAGCACATTATGCTTGAATTGCCAACAGAAGTGGACAGGAGGACAAATAAGAGCTGAAAAGTTTCCACGCCTATATTTTGAAAAGCCAATAACCAATTGAGATATTTATAGGGGCAATATCTACATTTACATAATGGAATACTACTCAGCCATTAGAAAAAGAAAAAAAAAATCTTACTTTTGTGACAGCAAGGATGAACCTGGAGAGTATAATGCTAAGTAAAATAAGCCAGCCAGAAAAAGACAAATACTGTACGATTTCACTTACAGATGGAATCTAATGAACAAAATCAACTAACAAACAAAATAAAAACAGACTCATAGATACAGAGAACAGACTGAAGCTGTCAGAGGGGAGAGGATGGAGGGGCTGGATGAAAAAGTGAAAGGATTAAAAAAACAAAAACAACTTATATACAACAGTATGGTGATTACCCGAGGAAGGTGGGAATAGGTAAAGAGGAATAAATGGTGATGGAAGGAGACTTGACTTGGGATGGGGAACACACACCATACACCTGTATTATAGAATTATACACCTGAAACCTAAATAATGTTTATTAACCAATGTCACCCCAATAAATACAATAAAAAAGTTAAAGAATAAAATTTCTTGCTCTAGCTGGTTGGGTTCAGTGGATAGAGCTTGGTCCGTGGACTGAGGGTCCCAGGTTCTATTCTGGACAAGGGCACATGTCTGGGTTGTGGGCTTGATCCCGGTAGGGGTCATGCTGGAGGAAGCTGATCAATGATTCTCTCTCATCACTGATGTTTCTATCTCTCTATCCCTCTCTCTTCCTCTCTGAAATCAATAAAAATAATATTTTTAAAAATGAAAATAAATTTAAAAAAAGAATAAAGTTTCTTGGTCTTTAGTGTGCATCAATTTCACCTGGAAGGCTTGTTAAACCCCAAACTATGGGCTCCACACTCAGAGTCTGATTCAGAGAGTTTGCACTTCAAACAAATTCCCAGATGCCACTGAAGCTGATGCTGCTGGTAGAGGTCCTGGGAGAACCACTGGTCTTAGAAACAGAAACCCTCGTGATAAATAGGCTTCATGTACTCACTCCCTCCATCCCCTCGCCCTCCACCTACCCCACCACCCCACCAAATATTTAATCCTTTGGTTGTCAATGTTTAACGACATAGGCCTGTTCTAAGTCATGATGAAAACTGGGTTCTGGGACAAGAGATAAGCTTTTTAAATAGTGCTAAATGTTCCTTGACCCAATTATAACAACATGTAGTACACCTTAAGTATGCTATCATCAGGGACAGGAATTCAGCTACATAAAATGTACATGATCTATGTTGTGCTTAATATCCAGCACAGCCAGGTCAAAGCCATTCACAACAGCACCAATATGAGCAATCTGATTAAGACGACACATTGCTTTGAATTTATTAGAAGAATTATCCAGTTCAATTTATTCTTAACAAAGCTAGTGGCTGAAGTGATTTAATATCCAAGTTCCAAGTGAACGAATATTTTAGCAGTATATTTTTTCATGCTTTAAACCAAGGTTTGATCAATGTTCACTGAGTGAGGCTTTTTCTCAGGTACACTGGCATGTAAATAATCACAACCATGAAACACTTGCAGAAAACTGTACTGTGATTAATTAAATATATTTTATTTGCAGAAAGCATAGATGCATTTATTTCAGGAATCTAAGAAATTATTTGAAGAATAATATATTCAAAGCTTCAAACACTTCTTGTAGAATCACTCACAAATCCAAAGAATGCTATTTGACAACCCAAATGCAATTTTCAAAAACCCCAACACCCACTGACAAGGGTCATTGAAAAGGCTTTACTTAAAAAAATGTAATATATCATAAATACTCATATTCAATATGTGTACTTATATCTAACAATAGAAGCCCCACATTACAAAATAAATATTTTGGCAGTAAGAGATACCCTAAAATAATTAGTTTGTTCTAAGATCTGTCACAACAGCAGAATGTTCTCTTGTAAATGGCTGATATTTTAATACTAAAATCCCTTACACTCTAGGACAATATGCATCCAAATAAAAATGACATTCAAATATACTGACCAGGTAAAATTCAAGACATCTGAAAGCATAGATTTAAGAATGAAAACAATCAAAACTCATAGAGTGGAAAAGTGAGCTCTACTTTCCCTTCATTCCTGTTCACTGAGTATCCTCATCCTTACCTACCTACTAATCCACGTCATTCACTTCCTTCAAATCCTAATTCAAGAATGATCCTCAAGAAATCTTCAGAAACTCCATCTACTCTGATAACTTCCTTACTCCACATAAACGCAACAACACTTTCCTTTTCCTCATGTTTTGTAACTGTTTTCTAATTACGTCTACCTCTCAACTCACCCTGTTACAAGTAGGTTAAAAATTAAAGTCTTACAGCAAAAGGACTGTTTATTTATTTTTGAAAATCAATACTGGCCCAGATGATCAGAAATCCATATTTAGAGAGACCAAATTAATTTGAACCAAATGGAAACCTAAGTGGAAACTGTTCATACTATTTTCCTTTTCTCAGTCCACTTTTATAATAGCCCCAGATTCACTATACAATTATAGTAAATATTCAAAGTTATGAAATTATATCTATTAAGTAAATTACAGTTATCAGTTGACCCTATGTAGCTGAACTGATCCCAATGGACAGGGTTCTATCCAGCAAGGTTACTTCCTCCTGGCCTACTAACCCATCTTCTTGGTAATAGTTAAAAACAAACAAATACTATGATTACAGAATCATATCTAGCCACAGTCATTCTTACAGCTCAAGTTCACACCATCGAAAGGAAGGGCTACCCTCTCTCAAGGTCCTCTGAAAATGCTGCTCCCTCAACATGGCACTTCACTTCTTCTTCTAACTCCTTCATTGTAACTGGCAAATATAACATCCTCACTCAGTGACACACAGTAGCCATTCTCCTCCCCCACCACTCCTTCCTCTGATCTATTGACTCCTATGAGCACCTCTACCATGGCAGTTATCATACTGAATTTGTGTATTTCTATTTATAGGGTTTCTATTTATCAGGAGACTGTAAAGTCCTCATAAAGAAGAGCGGTGCCCTGTCCATGGTGAACACTCCATAAAAATCTGTTGAAGGATCCATGCAAAGTAGATGGAATACATATGTGTGTGTATGCACACACACACAGGCATATTTTTGTACTTTTAAAACGAGTCATAATTGGACAACTGTATTATTTACATATTTGCAACTGAATATGTACTGTATTTCTGGACACTAAAAAATAACGATGATAACTGGTTACCATTTCTTACATAGTGCATTGGCTTCCAACCTACATTTTTATTTAGAGAAATACATGGAAGACAAGAAACTTGGCTAGCCACTAAAATTACTTGTTAGAAATACAGCTTTACCTACAAAGAAACAAAGATTTCTTATACTGAAAGCCACTTTTTAAAGCTTGGGCAGAATTTACCACATATTCAGCAAACATTTAAGAGTTGTCAGGGCTTGTGCTAAGCCTTTGAGACCCAAAGTGACAAAATCACAGTCATTGCACTCATGTGGTTCAAAATCCAGTCCTAAGACACACATGCAACAAAAACACTACAATTTGATAACAGTTATAGAAGCCCTATCCTCTGCTATGAAAACTTTTTCTATACTACAACCCTTTGGCAAGCCCATGATAATCCCTCCCAATTTGTAAAATCAATAGTTTCTGTTGCAAAAGTTCAGGTCCTACTAAAATTCTTGATTTAATTCAGTTTCAAGTTCACTATAAATGGAATAATAGCTCATTAACAAACAGTTATATAGACCAAATTTTCTTATTTTTTTCCATTAATTTATAACTGTGGGGACTTATTCTTTAGTTCACACAATAAATAATTAACGAGTGCCTGCTATGATTCAGGCACTGTTAAGGGTGCCTAAACATGCAGCAATGAACAAGAAAGACAAGACACCTGCTTTTATATAATTTTCATTCTAATTATAGGATACTAGAGGCCCAGTGCACGAATTCGTGCACAGGTGGGGTCCCTCTGGGTGGCCTGCAGGGAGAGGGCCAAAACCCACAGTCCAATGCCGCCTGCAGCTCCTACCTGCTGCTCCCGCTAATCCTGGCCTCACTGTGCCTGCTGTGGGCTTGCACCCAATCAGTCCCGATTAGGAGAGGCTTGTGCTGCCACAGCAGCACTCGCCAGCCATGACCCTTGCATTTGGTGCCCTCCCAAGGGGAGTAGCCTGTGGGATTGGCCTAAAACCATATCTCTGGCATCCCTCAAGGGGTCCCTAATTGTGAGAGGGTGCAGGCCAGGCTGAGGGAACCCACCAGTGCATGATCAGGCTGGGGAGGGACCGAGGGAGGGCTCCAGGGTGTGTCTGGCCCATCTTGCTCAGTCCTAAGTAACAGAATCCCAGCACCAAGCTAACCTACCAGTCGGAGCATCTGCTCCTTGGTGGTCAGTGCACCTCATAGCGACTGGTCAACCAGGTGACTGCCCCCTGCTGGTAAGTGCATGTCATAGCAAGCAGTTGAGTAGCCTTAGCATGTCATTAGCATATTACGCTTTGATTGGTTGTTCAGTTGTTCTGCCATTCAGTCTATTTGCATATTACCCTTTTATTATATAGGATAGGTGATAAATGAATCTAATATAATAAAAGAGTAATATGCAAATTGACCATTACCCAAGACACCTAAGCCATGCCCACCAGCCAACCAGAGCGGCTGTATGCAAATTAGCCCAGCCAAGATGGAGGCCGGCAGCCATGGAGCTAGAGCAAACCAAAGGCTTCTGTTGCAACTGCCTGCCTAGGCTGACTGAGCCTCTGCTCACGGCCATGCCCACCAGTCAATCAGAGTGGCTATATGCAAATTAACCCAGCCAAGATGGAAGCTGGCAGGGCGACTCTGCATTGGGAGCCTCCGCGGCTGGCATAGCTGTGCCAGGTGTGTCAGCTCAGTGGGGGGGGGGGGTCTGGTCTGGGGCCTCCTTGAGGCAACCAGGAGCACCCTGCCAGGGTCCACTGCCTGGCTCTGCCCACTGGGGGCCTTCCTGGGGCATGCGGGAGCATGGGGGCCTCTGCAGGGCATGTAGGAGCAGCCGTCCTGGGTCTGCTGCCTGACTTTGCCCCACAGGGGCCTCCTTGGGGTGTCCAGGAATGCCCGTTCTGGGTCTGCTGCCTGGCTTTGCCCCAGAGGCCTCCTTGGGGGCATGCAGGAGCACCCGTCCAGGGTCCGCTACCTTCATCCGCCCCCCAGGGGCCTCCACAGGGTGTGCGGGAGCATCTGCTGCACAGTGCGGAGAATCCGAAGCCAGTCCAATGCCCGGCTCCACCCCAGGTGTGTTCACTCAGCAGCAGGGCCCCACCGAGGGATCCTGCACCAGTGTCCGCCCCGGCTCACCACCCAGCTCTGCGCCAGGAGTGTCCCCTCAGCGGTGGGGGCCCACCAGGCGTGTGCGATCGTGGGCCCTCCAGTGGGAAACATCCAGGCCTGCACTCACCAGCCCTCCCACACCCCAGTGCACGAACCCTGAAGGGGCTGTGGGCAGCCTGAAAATGGCCCTCACCCCCTCACCCAGGCTGGCCAGGCATGCCAGCAGGTGGACATCCCCCCCAAGGTGTCCCAGACTGCAAGAGGGCACAGGCCGAGTTGAGGGACCCCTACCCCCCGAGTGCACAAATTTTTGTGCACCAGGCCCCTAGTAAATAATAAATATGAGGTAGTGATAGGTACCCAAAATTATAAGAGCATAATTTGGTAGCAAGTAACTGGAAGCTGTAAGATGGCACTTCTCTCTATTATTAATACCACTTACTGGAGTGTGTATGCTAGTCTACAAGTCATTTCAAAAAAGAAAAAAAACCCAAAGTAACAACACTGAGTAAGCCTTTTACAGACAGATGGCTACTCTTTATATACACAGAGGGACTGAGCTAGTATATCAAATTCCTAATAAAAGATAACAGTAAGCATCAGATCCTTAAGCTGCTTCCACAATCACAT
>PVJC01027883.1:0-22978 GCA_004026665.1 Murina feae
GGGCAGGTCCCCAGTGGTGACACACACACACATACACACACACACACACACAAAAGGCGCCTGGCAGACTGGGGCCATCATAGGACATCCACTGAGGGGTCCCAGACTGTGAGAGGGCACAGGCCGGGCTGAGGGACTCCCTCCACCCCGAGTGCACAAATTTTTGTGCACCGGGCCCCTAGTAGAATATAATGGACAATCTTGTATACAATATTAAACTATGAATCTACTTCTTGGTATCATTTGCCTCACTATTCACAGTTAACTCCTTATTTGAATTTAGTGCAGCAGGTCTTAATAATACCATTTTGTTCAATGCCATCCTATATAATAAAAGGCTAATATGCAAATAGACCGAATGGTGGAACAACTGGTTGCTATGATGTGCACTGACCACCAGAGGGCAGATGCTCAATGCAGGAGCTGCCCCCTGGTGGTCAGTGTGCTCCCACAGCGGGAGCGCCATTCAGCCAGAAGCCATGAGTGGGCTTACAACTGGCGAGCATAGAGGTGATGGCAGGATCCTCTCCGCCTCCATGAACTTCATATTCCGGGCCTCTAGTTTTGTTATAATGTGGTTGATAAAACAATATCAATTCCCAGCTGGGGCCACTATGTGTGTAGAGTTTGCACATTCTCCCCATGTCTGTGCAGGTTTTCTCTGGGTACTCTGGCTTCCCCCCACATCCCAAAGATGTGCACGTCAGGTAAACTGAGGTCGGTAGGTTGCTCCAGCCTGAGTAAGTGTGGGTTTGGGTGTGGATGTGAGTTTGCCCTGTGACAGGAGGGCATCCTGTCCACTGGAGGTCCTACCCTGAGCTGCAAGAAGAGATTCTGTCCATGAGCAAACATGAACTGAAATAAGTAGTTTGGAAAGTAATAATTTTACTTCTTTGTTCTTCATTTTTATTTAATGTCTGTATAGCTCACATTTATTTGAATATTTAATATTAGAAGTATTTTTGGATCTTTATTTAAAACTTTGGTAATGCTTTTGTGACCCTACATTGTAGGAACTTAACTCTTGTTTATATCGATTTATCTATGGTAAGATTGGTTCTATTATGTTTTGTTTTGCTTAGAGTAAAAACATCTAACAAAATGTGAAAATGAGAATTTACTGTATATATCATGTCCATGTAAGTTAATGTATGCTTATGACACGGGTACCGGGTTACAAAGATATATTGCTTTTTTTATCTCTAAATGCATAAATGGCACCATGCTGTATTGCTTCATCTGTCTCTTTAATATGTGTTTTCACATTTTTTCATGGTGAAACATGTACCTCTAGTTCATTCATTTGAGCTGCTCTGTAATATTCCTTTGTATAAATATTTTGCGTTTTATTTATAGTCTCATGTTTATGAGCAGGTAGGTTACTATAAATCTACTGCAAATATTTGTGTACACTTTTACGTTTGTGTCTGTGCACAAGTGTTAGTTTTTCTATTATACAGTCTTAGTAGAATCACTGGGATTTAAAATATTCACATCTTTAACTTTACTGAAATTTGAAAATTGCAGTCCAATAGTATCTAACTTGCACTCCCACTAGCAGTATGTGAGTTTCCATAGTTTCTATTTCTCTTCATGTTTGCCAATGCTTGTTGCTCTCAGAATTTCACTTTGCCAATCTGGTGAGTATGAATAGATTTCACACCTTTATATTTGTATCTTCCTGAATCCTAGTGATGCTGTACATCTTTTCCAATGTTTATTATGCATTTTCATCTATTTTTCATCATACACAATGGGCAAATACTAAAACCATTTCCCTAAGAACAGGAACAAGACAGGCATGCCTACTTTCACCACTCCTGTTTGACATAGTACTGGAAGTCCTAGCCATAGCAATCAGACAATAAGAAATAAAAGGTATCCAAATTGGAAAGGAAGAAGTAAAACTGTCATTATTCGCAGATGACATGATATTGTACATAGAAAACCCTAAAGACACCATCAAAAAACTACTAGATTCAATAAACAAATTCAGCAATATAGGAGGACATAAAATTAACACCCAGAAATCTAGGGCATTTTTATACACCAATAATGAACTCACAGAAAGAAAAACTAAAAAAACAACAACCCTTTACCATTGCATCAAATAGGAATTCTAAACAAAATATCCAATATCTGAAAAATAGGAACTGGATTGTTATATTGAATAATGAAGGTAACAAAAGAATGAGTCTTTGAACTTGAAGATGAAAATTTCAATATAAGTCATCTAATAAAATGAGGGGAAAGATTAAAAAAAATAACAGAATACCTTTGAGATAATAGCAAAAGTTTATAAATGTGTACAACTGGAATAAAAAAAATGCAGAAAAAGAGGATAGAGCATATGACACATTTGAATGTATAATGACCAAAGTTTTGTAAGCCATACACTTATAGACTCGGGAAGCTCAGTGAACCCCAAGAAGTGTCAAAATAAAACCATTCCTGGAAATCAACAATAAAGACAAAATCTTGAAACCAACAAGAGGAAAATGACACTTACATAGAGGGAAATAACAATTTCAATGATCTTTGATTTCTCACTAGAAAATGAAGATCAGAATGCAATGAAACAAAATCTTTATAATTTTAACTTTAAAAAAAAGTCTATCTAGAATTCCATATCCAGTGGACATATTTTTTCCAGGTTGAAGAAGGAATAAAACTGTTTTCAAATAAAATAAAATAAAAATACATAAATTTATCACTAGTACATCTTCACTGCAAAAAATACTAAAGGGTTGTTCAGTATAAAGGGAAATTATACCAGATAAAAACTTCCATTTTCAGTAAGGAATAAAAAGCATTATAGATGTTAACTATCTGGATAAATACAATAGACTGTTTTACTGTCCATGTAGTTTTTTAAAAAATACATAAGTGATTATAATAAAAATTATAGCATTATCTTATGAGGCTTATAATGTGTATTGTGATATTTGTGACAATTATAGAGGATTTGAGTGAGTGGTTAATAGAGCTATAATATTCTAGTAAATATCCCTATGTATATTTATGTGAAGTAGCACAATATGAATTCTAAGTAAAGTCTGAATAGATAAGAATGTATATTTTAATCTTTAAACACTTAAACAAATGCAAAGAGACATAACTAAAAAGTCAATAAATTAAAATAGAATTTTAAAAGATATTCTAATAATCCAAAAGGAGTCAGAAATCATTAACAGTAAAATACACACACACACATACACACACACACACAGAGAGAGAGAGAGAGAGAGAGAGAGAGAGAGAACAAATAATGAAATGTTAGACCCAAATCCAACTACATCAATGATTGTATAAAGTTTTACTGACAAACTTTCCAAAAAAAAAAAAGCAAAAACTGACAGAATGGAGAAAAAGTATGTCAGAGACATACTTCAAAAATACAGACTCAGATTGAAAGTAAATGGATAGCCCTAACCGGTTTGGCTCAGTGGATAGAACGTCGGCCTGCGGACTCAAGGGTCCCAAGGTTCAATTCTGGTCAAGGGCATGTACCTTGGTTGCGGGCACATCCCCAGTGGGGAGTGTGCAGGAAGCAGCTGATCGATGTTTCTAACTCTCTATCCCTCTCCCTTCCTCTCTGTAAGAAATCAATAAAATATTTTTTTTTTTTAAAAAAAGAAAGTAAATGGATGGAAAGGATGTGCCATGCAAATCAGAAACAACCAGAGCCTGGAGTGGATATTTTATTAAGAAATACGTGAGTAATGTAGCATGCTAGAAATAAGTACTGTGTAGATATTTTTAAAGTAGAGCAGGGTAGAGGCATCAGCAGTACATGGAGGTTATAATTTGAAATGGATTGTTCAAGGTAGACCTCCTTGAAAAGGTGACATTTAATTAGCAAGAGAAAGCTTTGCATAGTCAAGAAGTAAGACGCAATCAAGTTCAGGCTCATCACATAGCTCAGAGTGCTAACCCTGCTACTACTGTTGGTGATAGTGATGAGATGACTGACCTCCAGGTTGTTCCTCAGTCAATGTATAATTAATTCTGTTTCTCATGTCATTCAGATTGAAATTTATAAAAATAAAAGAAATAAATTTAGTTAAATGAAAAATAGGTGATGTTTTTATAATTGTGAAGTAGATGAGATCTTTCATACAAAAACACAAAGAAACCAAACCAAACCATAAGAACAAAGTCAAACGTAAAATACAATGGAGAAAAAAAAAATGTAATGCATATGAAAAAGGCTTTCCTCTCATCAGATTTTGTTGGAGCAGCACCCTACACCAAGATAACCATTTCTGTATTAGTGTAAGAAACACAGGCTCCTTTAAACCTATTCCAAAATCCTCAGTTACTTAAAAAAAAAAGCATACTTAATATTGTCCATGAATGCTTAGTAAAGTAATAAAATTACTTTTTCCACATGAAAAATGTTTCCTTCATCCCCCATTTATTTCATAGGGTCCGAAATGATAAAAACAGAACTTGGGATACGGTAAGTATCAAAAAACTAGCTGTTACTATCATCATTGTTATTACTAAAATTAGTAGTCACAGAAAGTCACACAACCAAACAGACAGAAGCCATTAGAGCAGCAGTTCTCAACCTGTGGGTCAAGACCCCTTTGGGGGTCAAACGGCCCTTTCACAGGGGTCACCTAAATACATCCTGCATATCAGATATTTACATTATGATTCATAACAGTAGAAAAATTGCAGTTATGAAGTAGCAACGAAAATAATGTTATGGTTGGGCGTCACCACAACATGAGGAACTATATTAAAGGGTCGCGGCATCAGGAAGGTTGAGAACCACTGCATTAGAGCACTAAACAAAACAGTAGACGATATTTTGAAGACAGCGATCCACTTTGTTAGTTTGCGAGGGCTGCCCTAACAGATTACCACAAATTGCATGGCTTTATAATGTAACTTTATTGTCTCACGCACAGATCGGGAGGTTAGGCAACCAAGATCCAGGTGTTAGTAGGGTTAGTTTCTTCTAAGAGCTTTGAAACAGAATTTGTTTCCTGCGTCTCTGCTAGCTTCTGAGATTTTGCTGGAAACCTCTGGCATTCTTTGGCCTGTCAAAGCACCACCTCAATCCCTGCCTTCATCTCCACATGGCTTTCTCTCTGCATGTGTATCTGTCTCCAAATTTCCCCTTGTTAAAAAGACACCTGTCATGTTGGTTTAGTGCCAATCCTAGTGACCTTCTTTTAATCTGATTACCTCTGTAAAGATCCCATCTTAATATAAGGTCACATTACGAAATATGAAAGGTTACATTTCAACAGACGAATTGCAGGGAGACACAATTTAACCATTAACACATAATAACCCATTAATAAGTAATATTTCATTGGGTATTTCTTAATAAGTCACATTTTTACATAGTGGTTAATCATTCTCATCTTTTTTTTCCAAGAACAAGTTCTAGATATATGTATTAGAAATCCAATGTGCAGTTTTCACTCTTTATTGGGTATGTATGTTTAATTCATAGCAAACTGTTGTGCACAGTAATCTCAAGAATCTCTGTTGCCGCCTATTTTCTGAGTTCAAGGTACCCTGTCATCAATAATTAGCTATGACAGACAAGGAACACCAGGTGAGCAGATACTTTAAAAAATTTGCTTTAAATAAGTTCCCCCTCCCCCCTCCATGTTATGACTATGTCAGCTAAAGTCTCCTATGGCAAAACTGTTTCATGTTGTTAAGAAACCTTAATAGGCTTAAACAAATACGCAAGAATGAGATGGAGGACAAATCATTGAGGCATTCATTTAATTAAAGTTGATGTCTGCCTGTTTTTCTGAGTTTATTGATATTGTATATTGTTATTGACTTGAGTAGGATGAACTTTACGTAGTATGAGCCATGTGGTGAACTGTAAACTTGTAGCTATACCAAAGAAAAACTAACGCATGTTCTAGGTCACAGATACTGCCAAACCAACTGTTATTGCAATCAGATTGTTTTATTGAAACTATACAAGTACTCACATACAGAAATAGTAGTTGTCGGTAAGAGGTTGAAAGATATGAGCTTGTTGTTTGTTTTTGCTCTAAACTAGACACTTGCTCTTGTTTGCTCTGACTAAAGTGTCATCATGAAGGAAAGCAGGGCTGGCCTGAGGTCAACTATCTGAGTGGTCAAATTTACCAGCTCCCTTTTTCTCAGCTGCTTCTTCTTCTCCTCTTAGGATCGCCTCCTGCCCAGAGCACAGTTATTAAATATTGTCATCTTTTTATGACTGCAAATCTTTCTAGCTCCAGCTTTTCAAAGGGAGAATGGTGTGATACAAACACTGATAAAGTATATTTTATTGAATACATGAATGAATGAATCAATCAGTGAGTGAATTTTGTCCAACCAGCACTGACTTCTTTTAAAAAATATATATTTTTATTGATTTTATTGATTTCAGAGAGGAAAGGAGAGGGAGAGAGAGATAAAAACATCAATGATAAGAGAGAATCATTGATCGGCTGCCTCCTGGATACCCCCTACTGGGGATTCAACCTGAAACCCAGGCATGTGAGCAGACCTGGAATGGAACCCTGCCTCCCAGTTCATAGGTCAATGCTTAACCACTGAGCCACACTGGCAGGGCAAGCACTGACTTCTTACTGTTGAAAATCCAAAATTAATTTCCCTTTCCTTATTTTTCACTACATTTAGTGTCTCCAGTTTGTCTAGTTATAAAAATGTAAGATTACAAGTGTAATAATTAACAGTATTAATAACTTACCATCAAAAGTTATTTGCTTTCCATTTAAATGAATCTCTGCTTTGTAGCATTTTAGCCACTATGGTAAAAAAAAAAAACAACCCTTAGACTGTCATTTAAGTCTTGTTTTTTGTTGTTCTTCAGGTAGCAAATCTAGTCCTGAGAAGAATGGCTGGGTGCATAGCAGACACATGATATAAGTGTATTTACGGACTGATGAGAAAAGATGAGAACTCAAACATGGGGATATCATCTTAAATATGAAAGTCTGGGTGTTGTTATATTTCATTGAAACCACGATTGTTACAACATCAATAAAAACTGGGAAAATACATATTTCCTGATAATCTCATCTAAGTAGTTCAGGTTGAGGAGATCAAGTTTTGATCAAAGAAGATGATAGTGAGAAGTGCTTCTCCATGTCGGGCATCAATAGTGGACAGTGTCCTGGCAGCCTGGGAAAACAAGATGTTGTGTGGCAATGTGACAGAGCAGATTTTTTTTTACAGGAAAAGGAGATTTGAAAGTTAAGCCAAAAACTGGTTTTAGAATATAGTTGAAACACAAACTATTACTGGTCCTATCTATTTTGGTCTTTGCAAATCCAAGCTTTTTATTTCCCTGGGAATATTTAAATGAAATTGTGTAGATATGAATAAAACCCCCTCGTCTGAAGTCATGAAGTCATGAACCACATTTCCTAGTGACAGTAAATATTTCAGAACATCTTCCTGCCAAATATTCTAGTAAGCAGTATCTATCTTACGAAAATCCTAAGGCGATACTCTGTACTAAATTAAACTAGGCTTTATTTCCCACAACTGCCAAAAACATGACAAGAGTTCATGTTCTCTTTATCCAGACTTCTGGATTGGGACTTCTCAATGAAACTTGTTCCAGAGACATAATTGTTTGGGTCTTCCCTGCATGGAGTTCCTCCACATATTACCGAAGTAGAGATGAAAAGGTAATAAGGAAATTACTTCTAAAATGTGTCAACTTGTCAACATTATCAAGAACACTTTCAAGATCGTCTTAGGTGTATAAACACAACACAAATAAAATAGACAAGTTTCCTACCCTTTAGAAATTCTCACTCTTAAGATAAAGTACTTAAAACTAACATTAGAATTACAGAGTCAATGAATTTAGAACTTGATAAATATTTAATGATTACCAATATTGAGGCTAAGGAATCAATACAGTGTTCTAACTTGGTGAGTCTAAACTAGAATCCTGGTTTCCGGATTATCAGTTCAGGACACTATCCATTTGCTTAAGCATCCAGATTTCTTAACTGTCCATTACCAGTGCATAAAAGTACACTTTTCCATTCTGAACTTCAGTTTCCGTGCTGATAAAACCTTTATCTTTGCAGATGTAAGTGTGTAGGACTGAAGAAATAACCAATCTCCAGAACCAGCACAGCGAGCTTTTATTGCCACTGCAAAGCACTCATCTCTGTAGGAAATGGGAGTGGCATAGGCCTGGTCTCTGATTGGTTCCATTCAGATGCATTCTTACAGGAAGCCAAGAAGATTAAAGAAACAGGAGGGATGGGAAATAATGTATTTTGCTATCGTGCATTTTTGCTTGGAGTTGGTTTTTCTTCCAAACTGAAGCAACGCCCACAGAGAGGATTTTAGTTTGTTATTCCTATTGAGTATAATATTAGAGTTACAGTATCATCTTCTGTATCAGCTAAAAACCAAAAATGGGAAAAACTACTTAGAAGAAAGCAAGTGGAAGTATTTAGCTAAATATACTCCTCATGCTAAAAGGTCTTGACTGTGTGTTGCTTTGTTGTTACTGATGGTGTTTGGGTGAGATCAGTGAATATGAGAGCTCTTTCTCATCAACGAATGTGTTTAAGTTAGAATCAGAACTTTAAAAATAATCATTTATTAAACTATTAATAGTTTATTCATCCTTTTTAAGATGATCGGCTATCTACTTGATCCCCACCAGGGATCAAGCCTGCAACCCAGGCATGTGCTCTGACCAGGAAGCAAACCAGCAATATTTTGTTGCAGAGAATAACACTCAAATAACTGAGCCACACCAGCCAGGGCAAGTTAGAGTCAGGATTTGCAGAATGGTAGCCTATAGTCAGATTGGGCCTTCAGGTCTATATTCTTTGAGTGGCACAATATCTATTTTAATGGTCATAAGACCCCTTTAACAGGAACATAGAGTCCCCATATCTCCGCAGGCCTCAGTAATCCATATATTTTACATTTGGATATTTCATTCTTTGACATTACCCCTGGCCCCTGAAAGCATTAAAGTTCACAGTCTGGGATGGGTATTACTGTTATTTCTGTTTTCTCCAAAGAAGAAAATATCAGGATAGAAAAGGAGTAAATCTTAAAGGTAAGGGGAATGGAAAGAAGCCACTGAAATTATTTGCAGAGAGCCAAACAATTTCTAAAACGTAAATGAAGGATGGAAATCTATTGAAGTATAAAGCGGAATGATAAAATAACCTTCATAAAAACCAAGATTTCAGAAGACAAGAAGAGAGGACCGCCATGTCCAGGAGGTCTCTTGGGTAGCAGTTAAAATCGCCTTTGGCTGAATGTCACCAAAACCTAAGTGCTGTGTCTAAGAATTCCAGGGTCGGCTCAAGGCTGAGGAGACACTGCTACAGGAAATCATCGAGACCTGGCTCCTGAACTTTCCCGCTACATTCCCAAGTGTGTGGATTGTGTCCTTATGATTGCAAAGTGGCTCTTCTATGTCCAAGCATATGTCCTAATCCAGATAGGAACAGGGAGATAGGCCAAAAAGGAAAAGATGCATTCTTAGTTTTGAGCACAAAAATTTTTAACTTTTTAAAAGTCTCATCCAGGAAATTCCTACTTGCATTTTATTAGTCTGAAGTGCATTGCAAAGCCAAATCTAGGTGGAAGGTAGTAATCTCAGAATATTAGTACTTCTGACTGAACATCTTAAAAATTAGTTAAGGTCCTGCTGCTAAAAAAAAGAAGACAAGAAAAGCTTTGAAGTACTTTGTTATTAGCTAACAATTAAACAGCATTTTCTACATGCTAAACATATAATAACACATTTAATGCAGGTACCCTCTGCATTAGACACCATTCTATTTCCACTTTAATACAAGTAAACTGAAGCATACAGATCTTTAATAACACGCAAAAGACTACCTAGCTAAGAAGTGGCAGAGCCAAAGTTTGATCCCAAGTACCCTGTTTCCAGATACCGTGATAATACTACATTGTGTTTATGACACACCTAAAGAGGCACAAGAGTTAGAACTGGAAGCTACACAGCGGGTGGCAGGGATGCTGTTAGCTAAACTGAAAGTCTGACTTCTAAACCACTCCACAGGATGACAATTCTACTCCTCATCCATATTTCCTACTCCTCATCCATATTTCCCACTCCTCCTCCATCCATTTGACTCCTGAAAGAAAGATAAAAAGATTTTCTACCACTTAGTATCACTTAAGACTCTTTCAGCTTTGAGTAACAAAAAGCAAAACAATACTAATGGCATAAACAATAAGAAACTATATTGGTGCACATAATGGGAAATCTACCAGTGAAAGCGAAACAGCTAATCCTCGTTATGACCGGACTTCAGCTTCATTTGAACATTATTCTCTTCGGTATTTATCCTCCGTGAGTTAGTCTTCTTTTTAGAGGTAATTTTCCTCATTACAAAAAACTGATGACAGAAGTTAAGTGATGCAGTATTTTCCTCGTTTCTTTCTTGAAGGAGAGAAACAAATTCTCTATAATTCTCTCTTAAGAGCAATTAAGGACTCCCTCCCCCACCCAGAAAAGCTTCCAATGACTCTCCCCGGTCCAGAATCGGTTCCCTTGCCTATTCCTAAAACAATGACTAGTGTAGTATAGAACTGTAAAAGTCCAAAAAAGAAAGTTAATGAGAAAGTAATGAAAATAACAACAACAAAAAAAATCATTGAAGTGAAGAGTAAACAACACACAAAGTGTCTAACTTGTATAAGATTTCCAATCAAGAAATACTGAATGCTGGAATACCGAAGAGTATATTCTCAAATTTATCTGAGTAAAGAAGATATAATTTCTAAACCTAAAATTATATTCCCAGCTAAACTATCAACCAAAGATGAGAGCAAAATAAATACCTTTTCACATACATAAATATTCCCAAGTTTCATTTCATATGTACAACATTCTGAGGAGGTTATTTAAGGATATATGTCAGAAAAATAAGAATAAAAGGGATAGGAAATACAATTTGGTGAAAAATCTGTGTAAGAATCAATGATGCCTTGAAATTTCTTTTCACACTACACTGCCAGGTGTCAGCTCACCAAAGTGGTCTGAAGACTGAGTCTTACTCTTTAGAGCAGCGGTTCTCAATGCGACCCCTTTGGGGGTCAAATGACCCTTTCACAGGGGTTACCTAAATACATCCTGCATATCAAATATTTACATTACGATTCATAACAGTAGCAAAGTTACAGTTATGAAGTAGCAACGAAAATAATTTTATGGTTGAGGGTCACCACACCATGAGGAACTGTATTAACGGATGGCGGCATTAGGGAGGTTGAGAACCACTGCTTTAGCGGTTACACCCAGAGGGATTTTGTTTTCAGTGATATTAACTGAAGCAGGAACACTACAGTGAAAGAAGAGATTATACTGAACAATGAGATACTAAAGCTCCTTCTTCGACTGAGTGTTGGAGATTTTCTGGGGAATGTGTTGAACCCAAGAGATAATAAATACTTAAAAGTACAGACAGGGACCTCCAGCTGCAAGGTTCCCACCTTATCACTCAAAACCCAAACCCCACTCTCTCCATATACACAATGCATGTTTAGGTTTTTAGTGTCTCAGTCATATTAGAAAATAGAAAACCAAGAATAAGTATATGAGAAAGATATATGAGAAAATTCCACATGAAAGACAGGTACTAAATTGTATAGAAAAAAATAAGCACCGAGGAAACATAAAATTTTCAGGGAAATAAGGAAATATTTCCAAAGAAAACTTATAATTGTTGGCCTCAGAGAGATAAGACAAGAAGGAATAAGGAGAAGAAGCTGAAAAAGAACTCTTTAAGAATAAAAAAAAAAAGAATCTAAGAAATTAAAATATGATCACATAAAAAATTTAGTGAAGATGTGGAAGACAGAGAGAGCTAAAGCAATTTTCCATAAAATACAAAAGTGGCCACTTCTCAGAACAACAGCGGAAATAGAAGTCAGTGAAGCCCTGTGTTTAAAAACTCAGGGTGGTGTGTGACATCAGCAAGATAATTGAATAAGGAGCCCCTTGATATGTCAACTTGGTATCCATTCACAGAGTACGTGTCTTTGTGGAAGCTGTGGTATCCAGCACCACGGGCCAAGGGACCCTGGAGAACTGTTGCCCACCTATGAATTGGGTGTTAAGCAAACAGACCTTGGTCCTGGTTGTGGATCCTGAAGTGGCCCATGAACTGGCTTCAGGCTCTCTTGAACAGGATCCAGGAGCCCTGCAGAACACGGATCTAGGCAATCACCCATGGATGAGAGGGCCTTTCCGGGAGTCCAGGAGTCCAACAGAGAAGTTACAGCACGCTGTTGTAGCAAAAAATATCCAAGATCAGGGGAACTGAAAAAAGTGAGAGGAGCAGCTTGACATTACCCACATTACCCCTCTTCCAAGGTAGCACAGCTCAGTGCCAAGAGAGCCCTCCTCAGCCCATGACCCTTCCCACGAAGTGAAAGTGAGTGCTTAGCTTCCCGAGGCTGTGGGAAGCTGCTAGGGGCCAATTTCTCTCTCAACTAATCTAGAATGCTGAGTCATGAGCTTCATGACTAAGGGGCCTAAGAGGCTAGGAGAACATCAGCCATCTCTCAAAAGGTATCAAAGGGGAATAGATCTGACTGAGTCATGAACTGCTGATACGCCTCACCTGTGGGTACCCACAACCAGCCCATGGGCACCCGTATCATACTGTGTATCACATGCACACACTCCCCCATCCCATGGTATGTGCTTCTGACAGTAGCAAAAGCAAGGTTTGACAGACAGCTAGTAAGCATGTGCAGAAAGGTGAACTGAATCTGTGGGCCACAAAGAGACCGCAAACTTGAGCATTTAACATTACCTTTGGGAAAGCAAAAAGAAAGCTGTCAGTAACTGGCCTGTTGAGAAGCAGGATGGAGTAAAAGCACAGAAGCTTAACAATTCTGCCACAAGAGGGAGCAAGAAGTGTGAAGCATATGTATCCAAATAATGTTTGAGAAAGCCTCAGAACCCTAGTAGAGCTGAAGGAACTTAATTCTTTTCCAAAGTCAGTCAGTAAAGATCAGAGGAGGTGACTATTACTTAAAATGTGAAGACAGCAATTCAAGACTTCTAGGAATATAAAAATATTCAAATAAAAATGACACCACAAAAGGGTCACAATAATTTTCCAGTAATTGATCCCCAAAACATGGAGCTCTGCAAATTACCCAACAAATAATTCAAAATAGCTGTTTTAAGGAAGCTCAGTGAGCTACAAGAAAACACAGAAACACAATTCAATGACATCAGGAGAACAATGCACAAACAAAATGAGAAGTTTAACAAAGGGATGGAAGTAATAATAATAATAAAAAGAACCTAAAAGAAATTGTGAGGTGAAGAATACAATGAATGAACTGAAAAATGCAACAGAGAGCAACAACAACAAAATGGACCAAGTAGAAGAAAGAATCTAAGCATTAGAAGGTAGAACCTTTGAACATATACATTCATAGATCAAAGAAAAAAAGAATGAGAAAGCATAAAAAAAGTGTATGAGATCTATGGGGTACCAGGAAAAGAATTTGGGAATTATCGCCATTTCTAAAGAAGACAGAAGGAAAAGGACATCAGAAAACTTATTTTTAAAAATAATGGTTAAAATCTTTTCAAATCTGGAGATTTAGCCATTTACAAAATCAATAATAAACAGGAAAATCAGAAAATTCACCATAATGTGGAAATTAAATAATACATTTCTGAAAAAACAAATGGGTAAAGGAAGAAATCAAAAGGAAAATCAAAACTATCTTAAAACAAATTAAAATGGAAACTTAACGCATCAAAACTTAAGGGATGTAACTAGAACAGTAATGAGGAAAGATTATAGTGGTTAAGGAAGATTCTACATTAAAGAAGAACAATCTTAACTTTATATCTTAAGGAACTAGAAGGAAAAGAACAAACTAAGCCCAAAGTTTGCAGAAGAAAGGAAATAATAAGAAATAGAGATGAAATCAACAAAGTAGCGAATAGAAATCAATAAAATTATGAGTTGACTTTTGAAAAGATAAGCGGTGATTTCACTTCTAGGAATATATCCTAAGAAACCCGAAACTCCCATCAAAAAGAATTTATGCACCCCTACATTCATAGCAATTTACAATAGCTAAGATTTGGAAATAACCCATCAGCAGATGAGTGGATTAAAAAAAAAACTGTGGCACATTTACACAATGGAATAGTAAGTGGCAATAAAAAAGAAAGAACACTTACCATTTGCAACAGTGGACCTGGAGCTTATTATGCTGAGCGAAATAAGCCAGACAGAGAAAGATTTATGTATCACATGAACTTACTCATATGTGAAATCTAATGAACCAAATAAACTAATGAACAAAAATAAACCCAGAGACATAGAAACATGAACAGACTGTTGAACCTCAGGGGAAAGGCAGAAGAGGGTAGGTGGGAAGAGGTCAACCAATGAACTTGTATGCATATATGCATGACCCCTGGACACAGACAATGGGGTGGTGAGGGCCTGGGGTGGGGGCAGGAGTGGGCGAGAAGAGGTCAATGGGGGGAAAAGGAGGACCTATGTAACACTTGCAACAATAAAGTTTAAAAATAAAATAAAAACCTGAAAAACAAGGAAAAAAATAAATAAAAGAAATGGATAAATTCTTAAATGCATACAACCTACCAAAACTGAATGATGCAGAAATTGAAAATATGAATAGATCAATTACAAGTTAGAAGAAAAAGTTAATTAAAACGACAACAACAACAACAACAAAACGCTGACCAGAGAAAAGCTTAGGGCCAGAGGCTGTAAAGAACTAATGCTGTATCTGTCACGTATGCCACTTGCTGCCAGGTCAGGATGGCTAGCTGACCACACCGATCAAGTGCTTCCTCTACCCCAGGGCCAGGAGGGTGGAGTGAGCACAGCAGGCTGGCTGGGCCTTTGGTCACATCCCCACACTGGGGCAAGCAGGAGTGAGGCAGTACAACTGGGAGCACCATCAGAACCAAATGGAAATGGGGAAGGAAACTTCTCCAAGCAATGAGGGATGAGGTCATGGAAAGGAAAGAGGTAGTGGTCAGGTCTGTGTGGATGAAAATGAATCACAGCTGTGACACCAAGGACCGACCAGGCCCCACAGCCTTTGGCAGGGCGCTCTGAACTTACTGAGCCCTTTTGGCACCAGGCATGTGGCACCAGGCGTGTGGTCCAGTTGGAGTCACCAGCCTGTGCAGCTCCCTTCACCAGCTTCCATGGAAAGGGGGCTGAGGCATTTTTAGCCAGAGAACCCCAGAGAGCACGAGTCAGCTGCTGGGTCAGAGCCCAGGTCCCTGTGGCAGGTCAGCCAGAGAAGAGAGTCTGATCCTGCTGAGAGGACGAGGGGAGGGGGGAACCCAGACTGGAGGTTAGAGGGCGAGACCAGATGACAAACACACTGCGAGGTGAGACCTTGCTCAGCCCTGGTCTCTCATGGCTCTGCCCTCCGAGAAGGTGCGGAACAGACAGTGAGCAGGGAAGGAGGGTGAAAAAACAGGGCGGGAAATTAATTACTAACTCCAGGAAAAAGAAAGAGATCCAAAGAAAACATAATTGTCACATGCATATTGATTGTCAATAAAAATTTTGATTTAACAAAAAACTTGAAGAAAGTGTGTGTTAGGGGTGTATAAAGCGATTACATCTTCATTTTTTTAGTAGATAATCAATAACAACTAAACTAATAATGTTCTAAAGCAGTTAACGCATGTGACTTAGAAACATGAGGTCAGCATTGGGAGAATCAGCTAGTGAGATTTGACAATGATGATACCTCTGGGAGCAGAAATTATCTTTGGGATGCCGAGTGGGATAAGAGACTGCTAATTTTCATTATAGGCTTTGAAAATCTATTGGATCTTTAAATCTATGTACATCTATCTGTTTAACAAAAATAAAAATTGTTTTTAAAGGAGTATATTAGCTATGTAGTTTAATTTTTATTACAAGATACATTTTAAAAGTGATATAATTATTCCTTTCACTTTCTTTTAGACGATTCTATTATCAAGTATGCGCTAGCATTGTTATTCATAACCCTACATCTTCAGTTCATCCTAATGCATTATTTTAATACATTTCAGCCAGTAGATAATAGCAAAGATAAGCAATTTGATTAAATCTATACACATAGCAAGTGTTCTCAAAAAAGCTGTTCAATTTCTTTTTTTGCATTTAGGAGTTTAGGCCAAAAGTTATAGGCTGGAAAATAAAACTTACCACTGAAGTATAAACATTACTCATGCCGATTATAACAACATTTGTAAAATTTATGGGCAAGGTAATCTGTTAGATGGTTATTTAAATGTGACAAAATAAAGTTGAAAGTAAAATTCCAACATCTGGGGCCAGAAACTCTGTATTCAGGAGGGTTAGATGTGCATGCCAATGAATCAAGATGTCCTTGAGGTACTCTGAGCTTTTTTCTAAGAGTTCTCCTTGATTGAAGTGAATGTCCCAAATCAGTAATTGATATCATACTTACCTTTGTTAAAATCTGTTGATTTCCCCACCGAACATTTATAAGAGTTATTGACCATCTCAGAGTTGCTCAGGAAAAGAAAATCATCAAACGTACTTCCGATGGCTAATTTTATATCAACTGGACTGGCCTAAGTATTTGACCAAACAATCTGGATGCATCTGCCAGAGTGTTTTGGATGAAATTAACATTTAAATTAATAGACTGAGTAAAGCAGATTGCTCTTCCAATGTGGGCAAGCCCCTGTCCAATCCACTGAAGGCCAGACTAGAATAAAAAGGCAGAGTAAGGGAGAATTCCCTCTCTCTGCATGGTGCCTATCAGCTGGGACATCAGTCTTTGCTGGCCTTCAGATTTTACCTCTAATGGAATTTACTGGTATACATCAGCTCTCCTGGTTCTTAGGCTTTTATATTCAGACTAGGATTATACCATTGGCTCCCATAAATCTCCAATTTGTCAACTGATGATCTTGGGACTTCTCAGTCTCTCTAACTGTGTGATTCAATTATCTATAACCTCTCTCTCCACACACACACACACACACACACACACACACACATAGGTTGTTTGTTTATTTGTCTTTTAAGAAAAACCCAGACCAACACAGTTTTTTATATAACTTTTCTGGAGGAAATTAACAAGTTCAGTTAAACTGGTATTTCTAAATATTTAAATATCCAGTCAACCACACCAAGGTCATAGAAACCTAATTTTTGTCTTAGTTTAGTCTTTTGGCTTGAAAGTAACAGGAATCACCTAATACTAATCTAGGCGAAATATAATTTTAAAAAGGAAGGTGGAGAGGGATTTATTTGGTGCCGTCAAGGACAGAAGTGCCACTACACACCACGAAAGAGATTGAACAGGATGTGAGGCCATTTCATGTTCCCATTTAGACTTATCTCAGGACATTTGTTTTACTTCTTTTTCTCTCTACTGACAAACTATCACTGTTACTCTGTTCACAAAGTGATAACCATGCCATAATTCAAGAGGTTTTACTCTCCTTAATTCAAGAGACCAGCTCATGGAGGGATGAAACTCTCGATAGTAACTCTAGATTCTTACGGAAGGAATTTGGCCATATTTGGGTCAGGTACTCCTCTTGATCCAACTATCTTTTAGGAGCACAGAGTCATGTTGTATGAACACGACTGACATCCCCTGTGCCTGTGACTGTGTGGATGAGAATTAGGAGTGTTAGAGGAGTCCTGAGCTAAGACAGAATAATTCTGAACTTACGTTTTCTTTCCATTTATGTTAGATCTTTTGTTTGTCCAGCACGAGGGGTGTAATTCTGAAAAAGAAAGACATGTTTCTTACCTTCACAAACCTTACTATCTAGTAAGGTGTATTGTGGCACATAGGGGACCGGTGAGAATTGGGTTTATATGTACTTAAATTGCCAATGTAATGCAACAAGTGATATTATGCAGACAAAAAAAGGTGTTATGAAAACAACTGAAAAGAGGTGTTTCCCTCAGACTTGGGAGATTACTAATGCCTTTTTGTGAGAAATCACACCCATGCTAAGACTATAACAATGCATAGCAGTTAGCCTAGTCAAATAGATGAAGAAAAGATGAAACAGAAATGACAAGACTGGAATGTTTATGTAAACAACAGATATGTTGATGGATCCCAAAGCCATATTGGAATGCTGATGGGTGTCTTCCTTTGGATTTCCCAAAAATCAGATCTTGAGACAAGATAAGACCAAGTTAGTCCTCTGTGTTGGCATCACTCTTAACAGATTTTTCCAACAAAGATGATCAACAACAATATTAGGTTTGGATTCTCCTCATGTAGCAAACCCAGCAGAAAAACAGCACCTTTTCCTGGATGGTTTTAGGAAAAAAGTTCTATCACTGACTCTTCTGGGAACAATTGGGCCATTGAGCCAATCACCATGGCCAAACATCTGGAATATTCTGATTAGTCAGGAATTAGGGGAGTCAGAAAGGCCACACTTGTATCACCAAATAGGTGAGGATGAGTAGTTCTTCAAAAGATTAATACAGCATTATTACCAGAAAAGAAAATGGATGCTGAGCAGGTGAAATCAGCACATGTCTACTAAAATTTGGGGTGTTACTCCTTTAATAATTATACTTTATACTTGGAGGTGTGTTATGTACACAGACTTAGCAACCAAGTATTTTGGGGAAGGAGGTGGTAACTGAGTTCATTCAATGACTCTCTTCTATCAGAGTAGTAATTTGGACATAAAGGATGATTGCAAAGAGTAAACATTTAAATCATCGACACTTTGATTATCAGTATATCATAAAAATTTATGCATAAAGAGAAAAGTAATTCTTAACCCATAGTAGGTTCAGAGACTTTTTTTCACATATATTTTTTTTAAAACTCATAAATTTAATAGACCTGCTCCTTAGCAAAATTTTTTGTACACACATACTTCTTTTAAGGCATTCTATCTCCATGAAACCCAAGTGAAACTTCCAATCCAGATTGACGCAATGTTTTCAAAGCCCTTGGCTCCCTTGCAAGTAAACAGATAGTCCTTTTCATAGTTATAATATAGAAATGCCATTTAGATGAATTTGTTGATTTTAGTTTTAAACTGCTGAAATTATAAAGATACACAAATACTAAACACTATTTTCACAGCGTATTCTTATTCAATTCAGTGTCACAATCTTAAATCAAGACAGATAAACTGTATTCAATTTCTGGTGAGGATACAAGGGCAAAAAATTAAGTCTTTCTGAAGCTTTTGAATATTGTTTACTCCCATAATAAAGAAGGCAGCTTGCTGCCTAATAAGATGAGGCCTGGGAGGATGCGTTATCAATTTGTTGATTCCTTGGAGGAAAAAAACACATTTTAAAAACAAATCCAAGAGTAAGACACACATGAATGCAATCCATTTACACTGAGGGCACATTTCTATACTCTTCCAAATAATGAATTTCTGTATAGAAATTTAGTCCTTCTACCATGCCTTCTCTAAATAATATGTTCAAGAATTAAATATAACTATGTTTATAGGAACCACTTTAGCATTTCTCTGCCATTTTTTGATAAACAATATTATAAACAACCATAAATTTGTGAAAATGTTAAAATGCTAAATTTGTAGGTTTGCCAGATAAAATACAGGATGCCCAGTAATATTTGAATTTCAGATAAGCAATAATTATTTTTTAGGATAAGTATGTACCAAATATTGCATGAACCATATTTATGCTTAAAAAACCCCCACACTATTGTTGTTTATTTGAAATTCAAATTTAATTGGGCATTCTATATTTTAATTTTCTAAACCTGGCAATCCTATACACTTGCAAACAATATTGCTTTATTCATTTGTAAATAAACATTTGATTTACATATTAAAGTAGTTTTGGTACAGGCATCTCATTTTATTGTGATGTCTGTTTTCCAGAATATACAATTATTTTCTAATTCCCCCCCCTCCCCATAAACAGTTTCAACTCATATCTTTTAAACTCCCAAAGAACTTTATGAAGAAAACCAGACTGAGATGAATGTTTCTTTATTTCCAACTGGTTTCACATCAACTCTTTTAGTATTTGAGGAAATATTATTGAAAGTTGTATATTTTATGCTTCTAAAGTTATATATATATATTAAATGATTTGTCTTCGAAAACAGAAACTTTCCAAAATGAATCATTGTGTAGAAATGAAATCAGTGAGTGTAGAAAATGAATCATTCATTTTTAAGTAAATGAGAAATTATTTTGGGCTGTTACTTATACATCTTCACATTTATAGTTAAATAGTAATTTGCGGTACACAGATATTAGTTGTGAATTGTGGTTTTCAGTATCACAGACACATTTGTTGCTGTGGTTTTGCAATATCATTCCCTAATGCTTTTCTCAATTGTGGTTTTCATAATCATTGTTTGATAGTCATGTAACTGTGGTTTGGGGCTGCTATATCCATTTGGACAGAGATAACTGCTTATAGGTTTTGCTGTCTTTTTATTTTATAACCTTAGTAAGTTAAACTAGAAAAAAGAAAAATTTAACTTTAAATAACATTAACATTCTCATTAAACATGATGAGAAAGCACAAAATAGAATAGCACCCTTGTTTAATTCATTCATACTAGCTATTATGAACATGCATTTTTTCAATTAATAAACTATATTTATTTCTAATAGTAGAGTCTGGTTATTTTATCAATCTTGCCTTGAATTTCCTCACTTTTGCTCCTTTCAGCTTCTAAAGTGAATCTTTAGCTGAGATTTATTTGTTTCTCTCTTGCTTTGCATATTTAACCATTCCAAATGCCAAAAGAAACACTAACTGTTATAATATTTTAATTCCAATGGGCATTCCTTTTGGGTGATATAAAAAGTCAGCCAGTTCTGTAAAAAGATCTTTAAAAGCCATAATATATAATACATCCAGTTCTAAGCACACCAATTTAATTGCAATGAACTGAAAATTAAGAAGGCAAAAAGCTGCAGTTCTCCATTGCCTTACTCATTCCACAACACAAACACAAGTAGCCCTGCTTTTCCTGGTACCCGTGGCTTCCATTTGTGGGTCCTTCAGGGGAGGGGCTTTATCAATATGGTGCTTTTTTCCACTGCAAAGGACCATGTATTCATAAAACCTCATATGGTAATAGTACCAAGGGTGATGTTACAAAATTCACAATTGGTCTGCAGCTCTGTATAAAGATTCTCTCAGCCATACCTTGCACAGGGCAACTCTTTCTACCTTCCAGAAGATGTCCTGATGGGGTTATAAACGACACTGATTGCAGCGCCTCCTGCTCAGGGAGCCATCTGCATTATGCTCAATCAGCCGCAGCTCTCTCCTGACCCTCAGACCCTTTTAGAGTTTGCTGGGGCTCCCACCAAGGCTTGGTCAACCAGACAAAGGGGAGCACAATTTCAGATAAGAAGGGATGACCTCACTACCTGGGGGAAAGTCGGCAGTGTCTGGGGGGGAGGGGGTGCGGGGGGGGGGGGAATGGATGCTAACTGCGGTAGAGTTTATTAGTAAATAACTGATTACATAAAGCAGCCGGCTCAACCGCCACTGGGATAGAAGCTTCTTCCAGCTCACCCGGGAGGGTATATTTAATACTCAGTGTATATGAAACTATGAGAAACTAAGCTAGCCTCATGCAGCTTAACTTGGCCGAAATAATAACTATGCAAATCACTTCCAAATTTGTTCTTCTGTTGGTTTGCGGTTTCCAACCTTCTTCACACACACACATACACACAATAATTGCATCAGAATGAAACAAAACTTTAAAAGCCAAAGAACCATGAAATAGTTATTAGGTCTTACCTGCTTGGGAAATTATGGCAAGATCAAATCTTTTATTAGTCGTCGGCTGCTTCCCTGTGGCAGAAGAACTAAAAAAGGATTAGAGGTCATGGGGCTGGCTGGGGAGGGGCAGCACAACTTCCACAGACTCCCTCAAAAAGTTAGTCTCTGATGAGAGACGGTTGATTGCCCACCCGGGGCTAATCACCTAGCCTAATGGTCCTCAGGTTTGAGGTGAGAAAAATATCTGCTTGTCTCCAAATTTGGGATTTTTTTTTTTTTTTTTTTTTTACAATATGACCTGAAAGCTCCAGGGGAGAGGGAGCACTGTAAGGACACCGCTCGGCAGCATCCCAAGTGGGGGATGGTCCACGTGCAGGGCGGTCTCCAGGGAACCCCGAGAGCCATGAAACGGTCTCCCGAGAGCCCGGGCAGATGAGAGGACTTAACTGGCCCCAAGACACACAGTTGGCATTTGTGATCAGCTGGCTCTCGCCCCAGGATCTCGCCAGGGGCCTAACCTTCCTGCCAAGAACCTGGGAGGGCGGGGTGGAGGCCAGGGGAGGGGGCGCAAAGTTTACGGAGACTGAGATTTCTTTGTGCCCCGCCGCCTAGGCGAGGAGTGCGGGAGGACAGTTGGGGTCCAGCCGAGGGGGCTGTTGGAAGAAGTTGCCAGGAGGGGTGCTCTGGGCGGATGCCTCGAGCTGACGCGGTGTCCACAGCAGAAGGTGGCCTCCTTCCAAGTCCTCCCCGCGCCTCCCCCTCTCCCTCCCCCTGCCCCCCGCCGCGCTGCCCTGCACCCCACCCGACCTAGGCCGGGGCCCCGGGGCGCGTCCCGACTGGCTTTGGCCGCAGCCAATCCTCCTTTGGCGGATGGACTAGCCTCCCCTCCCCGCCGCCCCGGCGCGCCCCTCCCTCCCGCGCCCCGACGCCTCCCGCGGCAGAGCGCGAGCTGCGCGGCCCGGAGCGGCGGCGGCGGCGGCGGCGGCGGCGGCGCTTGGGAACCTGCCCCGCACGCCCGGGCGCGGGGACAGCGCGCTCCTCCTCCCGCGCCTTCCGCCCCCGCTCCCCTGCGCTCGCTCTCCTCTCCCTCCCTCCTTCTCTTCCTTCTTTCCGGGTTCCTCTTGCCCTTTTCTCTCTCGCAGTCCATTCGTTTGTAAATTCCCGTTCTCCTCCCCCCCCCAACCCCATCACCTCCCCCGTGCCCT
>PVJC01027884.1:0-12219 GCA_004026665.1 Murina feae
ATATGTACATGTATAGATATACACACACCAATCAGGGGACTAATTGGCCCCTTTTGGGTGTTGTCCTGCCCTGCCAAGGGAAATATGGGAAAATCCCTTATTTAAGGACTAAGACCTTCTGACACCCTCTATGACAATTTTGGCTTCTCAAGAGTAGCACATGAGTTTCATCACCCTATCCATTATTCTCAAGCAAAGCAAGGTTCACAAAAGTTCTCCCAAGAAAGCTTGCCTCACTGTGGTGAGGAAGAAGAATCCAGCATTGTTGAAAGAGCCGGCGCTCTTGTATGGGAACATTCAGAGCTGCATTATTCATAATTGCCCCAAAGTGGAATAATTCATTATTCATAATTGCCCCAAAGTGGAAACAACCCAAATGCTCACATGGATGAATGGATAAACAAAATGTGGTGTCGGCATACAATGGGGGTAATTTACAGCAATAAAAAGAAACGAACTATCAACTACTCATATAGCTACAACATGGATGAACCTCAAGCACATTTTACTGAATGAAAGAAGCCAGACAAAAACCAACCACATACTGTATCATTCTATTTATAAGAGATATCCAGAAAAGGCGAATCTATAGACAGAAAAAGTAGATTAGTGGTTGCCAGAGGCTGGGGGTGGGGCTGGGGGGATGTATGCAGATAGGCACAAGAAATTTGAGGGAGGGAGATGAAAATATTCTAAAATTGTACTGTGGTGATGGTAAATTATTAGAAACCGTTAAATAGTACATTTGAAATGAGTAGCTTTTAAGGTATGCAGGTTATATGTCTACAAAGCTGTTTTTTAAAAGAAAACAAAATGAAAAGCCCTCGCACGGTTCCTTGTCTTACGGATCTCCTCTTAAATTCTCTTTGAGAATTATGCTTCCTCACTTTTTAGATAGCTGTTTCTATGGAAGCTCAAAGAAAAGCACCTATTGGTTCCCAAATAATATCAATGAACTAACTAACTATATAAACAAAACAAACAAATAGGCCTTATTTCTTCCCTATGGCGATAAAAGGAGTGGTGATATCTTGGACTTTTGCAGTGGTTTCCCGGTCATGTTTGCAGCCCCTGTGTTGTCTGACCCCCTCCCTGAGTGAGCTGCACAGCTGCAGGGGTCTGTGCCCATCAGAGCAATTGATGATTCCCACATCCAGGCAGCAACAGGAACAGTTGCATTGTGATCACAGAGAATTAAGGAAGAGCAAAATACTCTGATTAGTCTGTCTTTCAGTGACCTGCAATTTCCATCTCAATGCAATCAGAGGATGGAGATGGCTTCAACTTTGGTAGCCCTAAACTAACACCCTGCCTCACTTGCAGACATGAGGGGGGGATGCAGCCCTGTGATTGGTCCAGCCTGGGTCATGTGTCCATGGGCTGAGGACAGCACATCATGATTAGCAGTCCCACTGGAAACTCATGGAAAAGAGGAGAGTTCCTGCAAAGGAAATAAGGATGCTGAGAAGGCAGAAACAGTATATAGTTATTACATTATTCCCATGTGCAGAAAAAAATCATAATAGGGCTTAATGTCCTATGGGCAAGGGCAGCCAGTGTGGACTTCTGATAGCATAAATCCATCATAGGTGCCAGCCTAACAGGTGCTCATAGGGAATGCCTTCTGCTGGGGCTGACCAGCAGATCCTGAGCCACGGATGAATGAATTACTCCAACAGAACTTTTACTGTGAAAGAGAGGCTAAGGGACTGCCTGGCTACAGCAACCAGACAAACCCGATTGCCTCCTTAAGCTTTTATTGCAGTTTTTATCTTTAGATACAATCAGTGGGGTGAGTAATCTTTGGGAGGACACAAGTGTTTGCCTTGGTCCTCAAGGCAAGGGCACCCAAAGATTAGGCATAAGGATTCCAGTAAGCACCTGGGGGTCTGAACATGCACAGGCTTATTTGGAAAGGCCAGGGAATAATTAGGGGCACCACCTTCAACACTCCCCTAAGTCTCCCTTAAGTCGGAATTCCGATAATCAGGGCAGGCGGCCTTCCACACACTTCCCTTTTCTCAGAATGTCCTCCTTACAACCTTTCCAACCAAGTCTCGTGTGCTCCCCAACAGCCTTCCTGGTTATGTCAGATCCACCTTGATCAGGGACAGCAAGGTTCCCCATTCTTATAGACACCCCTACACATCCAAGTCCTCCTTCCTCTCAAGGGGATTAAAAAGTGCTGATTCTGGGATACCTTGTGGTTCAAAGGTGATGATCACTGGGTAACCCACAGGGGCAGGCAGCTCAAGGTACACCGAGACCCTTCCACTCCTCACCCTTATACTTATGCAGAACTGGCTGCGTAAGTACATTTTCAGAGCTCAGTGAAAAATGAAAATTAAGGGCCCTTAATTAAAATTATTAGTAATTTCAAGATGACAATGACAGCACAACATCAAACCAAGCATGGGATCTTTCTGAAAAGGGGTTTCTGTGTCATGGCTGCTAAATGGGCATTGTCTTCATGACATAAATTCTTCTCGCTTTACCCCACCTGGAGGAGGACTCCAGTACCTCATCGCCTTCCCTAAGTCACTCCTGCACCCCTCTTCCTTCACCCCAGCCCCACTCCTATCCACTATTAGACACTTAAAAAAACTCAAAACACCTAAAACAGAAAAACCATCTACTCCTGCAAGCTGAAATATCTCTGAGACTAGAGGCTCTGTGAGAAAAAAGAGATATACAACTTAAGATTGTTATTCCTAAAGTATGTCTTGTAATGTTCACCTTCATCTTTGCCCAATAGTTTTTGTGGGCCGTGGGTTGAAGATGATGAGTGGCTTTCTGAATGGAGCCCCAATCACCATGGCTGCTGCCACTTGATAGTGTTTAATAATAACCATTTCCATTTACTGAGCACTTACTGTGTGCCCAAGCACTGCCCTTTAATACATGTTTTCATTCCATCCTCACAAATACCCACTTTTCAGGAAAAAATGGAGGCTAAGAGATGTTGTCCCAGATCAGACAGCTCATAAGTGGCAGAACTGGGATCTGAATCCAGGTGTAACAGTGAGCACAGTTCCTGCCCTTTCTGCTACACCAAATAAAGTTTGATCATGCCAATTCTGACCCCACAGAGTCTTGGATGCTGGACACAGGGTGAATGAAAGCATTCTTATTTTAAAGTGAATTTTAATGCCTTTTGCAGGTTCAAATTCCATTAAAATTGATCAACTTGAAGATTATCATGGGGACGGGGGAGGGGGGGGATCAAAGATATGCCAACCAAAGTGGTTTCAGTGAGGACCAATGTCAAACCGACGTAATTACCCATTGTTCTAGATATTAGTGGGTTCAGAGTTAAGATCTTAAGCTCAAGAAACAAATTTTCCTAAATAAACCAAATGGGAGGTCAGTAAGTGCAAACCATCCTGCAGAGAGAGGATGGGCCGGAGAAGAGGCTGTGCTGAAACATTGGCATTTCCCCAGCGCCTCCTGAAACACTGCTGGGGCATGTGTCTCACCAGCTGTCCCTTGGAGCCACCGCTGGTATTCAGTCTCAGGAGCAGAAACCACAAACCATTGGGAAGATGGGAATTAGGGGTTCAACGTCGATCCTAACCCACGTGGTAGAATTTTAGCATCTTAGAACATCAGAGATGGCTGTCATAGCATAAAATGGGTGTTAATGAAATATTTGTTAAAAGTTTAATAGGAATTAGCTTGCATTGAGATTTTGCTAATATTTTTGACGCTATTTAGACTAGGATCCAGGGATGCCTGAATCTTGCCCCTGTCAATCTCCTTATACCTTCCCTCCCATTCACCCCACTCCCAACGTTCCTCAGGGAGCCATATGAAAGGAATAGTAGCTGGATTGGACACTTATTAAAAGTTGACCTTGGGACTAATAATCACCAATGCAGAGCTCTCTAAAAAAAAGTTAGATTAGAGCACTTGGTTTAAACTCTAGACTAAAACAGTTTTCCTAATCCCCCACCCCCAACCATGAACATAAGTCTTAGAGTCTTATCAACTTTAATATACAACCCAATCCCATGGCCAACATTTAAAGGAATGTATAAAATTTCAAGCAGGTGTTAGGTCATGGTCCTACCCAGCCTTGTTAAGTGGGGGGGAGGGGGAGGAGGAGGGGAGGCAGAGCAGAGCTACAGCCATTGCCACACAGTGACCACTTCCACTAGGACACATGGCCCCAGGAGTGTCCCAGACTCTGAGGGAGCCAATGAGCACCTTCTCCTTAGAAGCTAAAAGGGTGTTGGGCAGTGGGTGGCCAGGCATGAGGTCTGAAGAGTACTCCCTGCCTATTCTACATACGAATAAATAAATAATCTGTCAGGCACCATCCAACCCTCCTCACTTTAGGTGAGAAAACCAAGATCCCAAAGGCAAGTGGCTAGCCCCAGGGCATACAAGAGGGCCACTGGCACAGATGGATTCTCTTCCCAACTGAACTCCACCTTCAAGATCTATCTAATTCTTTAAAGAATGAAATGAACTCAAGTGCAATGGAATCTCCTGAAAGTGAAAGGAATGCCCCCTATTGGTCAGAGCAGATCACATGGCTACCCCTAGCTGCAAAGGAGTCTCAGAAAACAGGGTATGGGATTGCAAGATTGAATGCCTTGTGCCCAAACACGATCTGTAGTCTACGGCGGGCCCATTCCTACCTAGACCAAGTACAGAGTAAAAGCAAAGAAGCCAGGTTGGGGTGGGGGAAATAGGTAATTTGTAGGTAACATTATCCCACCCAGTCATAATATTATGTTCATATTACAAATGAAGAGCCTGATGTTACAGAGCTAAAGAGATTTGCCTAAGGCCATAGCTAATTAAGAGTCAGATCACATTTCTGCCTGATTCCAGAGTCTGAGCTCTTAGCTGCACTAAAATCCTGACTTTTAAAAACGAAATAAAAATGTGGGACTCTTCAAGATTCTGAGAATTACAATTTACAAAGCTGTGCTAACCTTCAAATCATCTCAGTTGAGTGATACTTGAAATGTATACACATTTTTTCATTCAAATCAACTAGAGGTCATTTTGTGTTCACCGTGGAAGCAAACAGGACTACCCCAGGAGGCGTCATTCACATGGAGCCTGTGTTAATAGTACCCTCTGAGTTCCGCAGTGCGCAGCCTGCTCAGTGACAGACATTAAACCGTGCTGAGTTAACCTGTCTGGTCTCCAATGTCCTCATCTGCAAATTTGAGCTGGTTGTTCTCAAATGATTCTGAGGTCCCAGGTGACACCCTATGATACTGTGACAACCCACGTGCGTCCACACAAGAGGGTAATAAACAGGCCAGAGCACTAAGGTGAACTGCCATTGCTTTGCCAAAGTGCAGCAGAGAGATGGTTCTGGAATTCCCTGTATTTCCCATAATACAGCCTTTCTGGTTATAGACCATCCTTGCCAGCAATTTGGAGCTTCATTGATCAGAACTTAATTTATCTCCGAAGCTTAATTGATCAGAAACAGAGTGTCCTTGCAGTTCCATAAATGTGCTCTCTCTTCCTTGTCAGACTAACAGCGAACAGGGTGCTGGGCCTTGAAGGACACTGTCTACGGGCAGTGTGCCCGCTGTGAATAGGCATGACCTTTCCCCCTCATATCTGTCTCGTCCCCCGAGGAACGGACCCTCTGATGACATTTTCCCAGCCTGCAGTTTAGATCCACAGGCAACCTCCTATCATTTGTTTGTCTGATGGGTATTATTTCTTCTAAGAATCTAATTAGGATCTTTGAAAGGGTTCGGCCTGGGAGTGAGGGAATTAAATATGACTCAAAGTGTGTGCTTTCCAAAGCCAGGCAAAAAGTGAGGTGATCATTCGTTGGATTTATTCAGTCCACAAGTCCTGACAGCACACCCCTTTGGTGCCAACCTCTGCTGGCGAGTGGACAGAAATGGCTTTCTCTCCGCCTTGGAGGCGGTTAGCGCACATCACAGGTACCCTCCACTTAAACGAAGGTAATGAAACACAAGGCACACGATGCCATGTATTCACCCAGCCTCCTTTCGTTTTCCCTTTTTGGGGGTCAAAGGACATTACATGCCACAGCCCCCTTGCAACGAGCTGAGGCCATTTAACTAGTTCTAACCAAGTGGCTGTGGCACAAGTGACCTGTCTTTAAGAAGAAGGGTGCAGTCCGGCCGGAGTGGCTCAGTTGGTTGAGCATCATCCTGTGCACCGAAGGGGTCGCTGGTTCATTTCTCGGTCAGGGCACATGCCTGGGTTGCAGCTTCAATCCCCAGTTGGGGCGAGTGTGGTAGGGCAGGCAATCAGTGTTTCTCTCTTCTCTCTATCTCTCTCTCTCTCTCCCCACCCCCCCCCCCATGTCCTTGGGTGAAGATTTAAAAAAAGAAGTAGGGTGCAGCCTTCAGTTCTCTCCTACTCTACTTTGGGGACCAAGAATGCAGAGGTTGGGGTATATGGGCATTTGTCAGCCTGAGTCTCTAAGAAGAGCAGAACTCCACTCCTGCTCCCACTACCCTAAGTTAGACAGGTAGCAGGAATGAGAAATAAGCATTTGTTTTATTAAGCCACGGAGATTCTGGAACTCATTTACCACCACAGTATAACTTAGCCTCATCTGACTAGTGAAAAATCTAAACGTCTAAACCAGTTAAACTGGTTGGGATGGGCTTGGAGAGAATAATTATATAGCTCATTTATTTGGTAAATGTCTGCGGAGCACAGACTGTATGCCAACAACAATACTGGGGTTTCCAACACGCGTAAAAGATTGTCTCTGCCCTCACGGGGCTCATGATCTGATAATAATAACATCACAATGTTTGGCACATAGTAATTGCTCAATAAATAATGCTGCTATAATTGCAGCTCTGATACATAAGACATTCACACATACAGTTCACTCCCATCAGCACATCCAGACTGTAACAAAACAAAAAACCTACTAGGAAGTAATCAGTGCCTCAAGACTGAATTCTTTTTTCAACGGGCCTCCTACTGACATTTTGCTAGCCTATGAAAATTTAAAATAGTCATTTAAAAAAATTTTAAAAAGTTGCCCTTTTTAAAGGAAAGGTGAATAAACACACCCAGTCTCACTTCCAAAAATATGGCACTTTAAAAGAAAGCCAGTTTTTAAATGAAATGTGGGGTACTGGACTGGGTCCTGAGACTGAAAAGGGACATCACTGGAGAAGTAGGATAAGTCCGAATAAAGCATGGATTTTGGTGAACCCTCCTGCTACTGATGAATTTCTCAGTCTTGTTAAATGCACTGGATTTTGTCAAATGTTAACATTGGAGAACTAGGTAAAGGGCCTACTGGAACTGCCCATATCACTGCAACTTTTCTGTAAATATGAAATTATTGCAGAATAAAAAGACTTTTAACAAATCAGTGTTAATGTTTTCCAGGTTTCTACTTTATAAGGAATATACATGAGATGAGTCTGCATGTAGGGTTTCCAGAAAAAAATTCAGGAAGCCTATTTACAATAGAATTTCTGAAAAATGATGATATGTTTAGTATAAATATATCCCAAATATTGCATGAGTATATTTAAACTAAAAAGTAGTCATTGTTCATCTGAAATTCAAATGCATCTAGGGTTCTGTATTTGTATTTCCTATATCTGGCAACCCTATCCAGATGTATCACTGATTAAGAAGCATAAATAAATTTATTTTAAATGACAGCACATAGGCTGTGTAGATTTTAACATGTTATTATTATGGAAAACATTATTGCACATTTCACTTGTCTGATACTAATTCTATGATATTAATCATAGAATAGATTCTATATGAATGAGCGATTAAAGGAATCAGTGAAAGATTGAGAAGAAAGAAAGAAGGAAAGAGGAGATGAGTGGGTGAAAAATGAATGAATAAGTGAATGAGTGTCCCCCGAATTTCTAGGAACTGTTAATTATTATTAATATTAATAATGATTCTATTAAACATTAGAACTACAGTATGGCTCCCTAAAGTACCTGAAACCACTTTATAAACTGAGACGCTTTGGGATAAATTGGACATCACAAGTCTGTCTGTCTAAGATGCTACCACCATTGCAGCTCTTTAATCAGGAAGGACCAGAAAATCAGGAGCATGTGGAACCTCCTCTGAAAATGGCACTTCAGTCTGCCTCCCTGTCCAGGCCTCTTACCAGCATGTCCAAGAAACCTGTGTACCCCTCCTCCCAGAAAGGATGGGTGCTTGGCTCATGCCTTTCACCCCCAACGTCTGATCATAAAAATTTCCAACATGCCAAAAAGTTTGAAGAATTTTATGGCGACCACATAGGCTCTACCACTAATATTTCACTTCATCCTTTACCATGAATCTGCCCACCCCACTTTCCATCTGTGAATCCGTCTGAGTTTCGATGCGTTCCAAAGGAGGCTGCAGATACTGTTGGCTTCCTCCTGAGTACTTCACCAGGCCTGGCAGTCCGGCGCGGCTTAATGGTCGACCTATGAACCAGGAGGTCATGGTTCAATTGCTGGTCAGGGCACAGCAACTGCCTGGGTTGTGGGCTTAATCCCCCCGTGTGGGGCGTGCAGGAGGAAGCTGAATAATGATTCTCTCTCATCATTGATGTTTCTCTCTCTTCCTCCCTCTCCCTTCTTCTCTCAAATCAATAAAAATACATTTACAAAAAATACTTCACCAAGGTTATCATTCCTAGAGGCCATATTTGTTTACAAGTAAAATTACATATAGTACTTTGCACAAGTCTTAACCACCTTATTCAAAGGCACATAGCTGTGCAATCCAAACCCCTATGAAAACACAGGACATCACCATCACCCCAGAAAGTGTCGCATCTCATGCTTTTTTTCAACCCTACCGGTCCTCCACCTTAGTAAGCATACCTCCATGGGTAAAATTAAAGGCAAATGTATGTAGTTCTAAAATAACAGCTCAATGTCCCCCAAGCCATGGATGGAAGCCAGGAGGGTGGGCAGCGTGGATCACTCTAGGGATTCTGGGCACACCTCTCCTTGCAAAGCATCATATCATCTGTCCTTTTTCTCATGCTCAGGAGCATGCAGTTGAATCAAGTAATGGAGAGGAGGCTACGTCCTCTATTCCTGCTTGCAGACTTTGGTACTTTATAAATAAGATGCCACATCATGACCGCACAGTGAGGCCATTCACCCTCATGACCAAGGTGTCAGGATATGTCAGGTCCTTCTCCCAACACACAGTCGTTCAACAATCATTGTACCAGCACTGCCTCCAGGCCAAGCCCAGGATGGATGTGGAGGTTATAGGAATGAATACTATGTGACCCCTGACATCTAGTATCTCTCCATCCAGTATGGGAAATAGATACTTAGGCTCCCAGGTATATCCCGGCCCCTGACACAGTGCCTGGTGCTAAATTATAGCTTAGATGCTGTTGATTGGTTGAGTGGGTGCATGACCTCATTCATTCAAGATATACTTATTGAGCATCTACTGTGCCCTGGGCATTGTGAATGCAGCAGTGAACAAAACAGACAAATACCCCTCCCCTTGTTGTGTGGCAATCAACACACAAATAAGCAAATATATGGATTTCCAGATAGTGATAAATGCTAGAGAAAAATGAAGCAGAGAAGGGACTAGGGGTATGAGGCCAGAGGAAATGGAGTTGCAACTTGAAAGCGAGTGCTCTGGAAGCCTTGCTGGGTGACAGTTAAGTAAAGGCCTACACCAAGTATGGTGTATATAAAAGTGGGAATGAAGGAATGCGTGAGTGTATTAGCTGCCTAGTGCTGCCACAGCAAAATACCACAGACTAGGGATCTTAAACACAAAAATTTCATTCTCAAAGTGCTGGAAGTCCAAGATCAAGGTGTCAGCAGGTTTGGTTTCTCCTGAGGCCTCTCTCCTTAGTTTGCAGATGGCCACCTTCTTGCTCTTTCCTCACATGATTGCCTCTCCACTTATGTGTCCGTGTCCTACTGTCCTCTTGTGAGGACATCCATTATATTAGTTTAGGTCCACCAATATGACCTCATTCTACCTTAAGTACCTCTTTAAAGGCCCTATCTCCAAATACAGGGCTGGGCAAAAGTAGGTTTACAGTTGTGAGTATGAACTACAGAGTTGGTTCTTGTATTATTATTTAGTAACTAGAGGCCCAATGCATGAAAATTCATGCAAGAGTAGGCCTTCCTTCCCCCGGCTGCCAGCACCAGTTTCCCCCTGGCACCTGGGATCCAGGCTTCCCTCCTCCAGCCGCTGGCAGGCACCCAGGATGCTGGGTGGCTTCACCCGGGCCAGCCGCAGGCACCCGGGACCCCAGGCAGTTTCGGTTGACCCCAACTTTGTCAGGAAGAATGTCCAGAATGAGGTCCGGAAGACATCCAGTCTATCTGGTCTAATTAGCATATTACCCTTTTATTAGTATAGATTATTTTATCGTTTTCCATGCAAACCACTGGAAACCTACTTTTGTTCCTCTCTGTACAGTTACATTCTGGAGTACTGGGGATTAGGATTTCCAACATCTGAATTGGGGAGAGAAGGGTAGGTACAATCCTATATGATAAAACCCTAATATGCAAATCGACCAAAATGGCGGAACGGCCAGCAGAATGACCAGTAGCTATGATGTGCAGTGACCACATGGGGGCAGATGCTCAATGCAGGAGCTGTGTTGAGTATCTGCCCCAACCTCCTCCCCCAGAGGGAAGTGACTGGCCAGTGGGTGGCGCCAAGCTGCCAGCTAAGGCAGGTGCCAAGGAGGGATTCCCAATTGCCCTGCCCGCCAGTCGCCCCACAGATCGGCCATGCTCATCGGCCAGGCCTAGTGACCTTACCCTGTATATTGGGAACAGTCTCTTACATTTAACACTTAAAATCTGGCAAGACTACCCTAACATTGAAAAAACAGGATGATGCAGTGATGGTATGCATGGACTCTGGCTTGCACATTTTTTGGCCAGCCCTGATTCTGACACTTACAACTGTGTGACAAAGTGAATTACTTAACTTCTCTCTGCTTCAGTTTTTCCACCCATAAGATGGGGGAAATGGTAGTACTGCCTCAGAAGGTTCATGTTATGTGCTACTTTTTATAATCAGGGCAAAAAAAGGTAGCTTCCCATACAACAGCAAGATGCCTTTCACCTGTATGAAAAGTATGGTCACTGATGCATGCAGCGTCCTGGATTGCGAGAGGGATGTACAACTGCCGGTTTAGGCCCAACATCCCCTGAGGGGTCCCTGATTGAGAGAGAATGCAGGCTGGGCTGACGGACACCCACACAGAGGTGCACTGAGCCTCTAGTTCCATCTATAATAGAAAATGTATGAATGAATGAATGAATGAATGAATGAATGAATGAATGAACTAGTCTGCTTCTTTGTTTCTGGGTAGCAGGATAAAGAGAATAGTGGACAAGAGACAAACAGCCACATCAGGAGAAAAGCCAAGGATTTGACATATGTTATTTTTCAAATCTCTCTTGGCCAATTCCAAATGTGTTTGTTTGTTTCCAGCTCTAGGTCTTAACTATTTCCAGGAACTTTATCAGCTGCTGGGCTGCAGCAGGATGTGGGAGAGAAAAGCCCTGAACTTGACCCAGATGAGCTTGGTTCTGTATCTGCCCTGCTGGGTGACCTTAAGGGAGTCAGTTAATCTATCTGAGCCTCCTTTGCTTAACTTATAAAATGGAGGTGAGAATCCTGTCCCTTCACAGAATTGCCAGAAAAGTGAAGTGAGGCAATTAGCAGGCAGATGTGAGCTTAGTAGACAGGGAAACATCTATACTAATAATAGAGGAATATGCAAATTGTCTGGGACACGTCACAGTAACAATAAAGACGAAATAGCAGGCTGCATGGGGCGACAGGGCCAGCAGGGAGATTAGTGAGGGATGACCAAATGACTGACCAGCAGGCTGCGTGGGGTGACCAGGCCAGCAGGGGGGTTAGTGAGGGTCAACCAAACGACTGAACAGCAGGCTGCATGGGGCCACTAGGCCAGCAGGGGAAGCAGTTGGGGGCGACCAGGCCAGCGGGAGGTGGGAGAGAGTTGGGGGTGACCAGGCCAGTGGGGGGGCAATTGGGGGCAACCAGGCCAACAGAGAGGCACTTGGGGGTAACCAGGACAGCAGGGGGGCAGTTGGGGGCAAACAGGCAGGCAGGCAGGTGAGCAGTTAAGAGCCAGTGGTCCCAGATTGTGAGAGGGATGTCCGACTGCCAATTTAGGCCCGATCCCCGAGATTAGGCCCACACTGGCAGTCAGACACCCCCTGAGGGGTCCTGGAT
>PVJC01027884.1:12319-23086 GCA_004026665.1 Murina feae
CCCCCCCCCCCCCCCCCCCCCCCCCCCCCCCCCCCCCCCCCGCCCCAGTTACACACACACACACACACACACAAACTTACCAACACCACCACAGGGCAACTAGAGATCTGGGGAAGTGCAGGGCTGGGGAAAAGAAAGGCTTATAAAAGGGGGAAGGGAGGGTGATCCCACTTGAGGCACAGAGCTGGCCATTCCTGTCTCATTGAGGATTTAAAAATCTATATCTATATACAGACTTAATGTACACAATTTTATACATTGGGAGGCAAACATACACCCATGAAATCATCACTATCAATGCCATAAAGTTATCCATCACTTAGAGTTTCCTCCTGCCCCCTTTGTGTTTTTTTCTCTTTTGTGATAAGAGCACTTAACATGAGATCTACCTTCTTAGAAAAAATTTTAAGTATATGGTAATACAATTTTGTTAGGCACAGGCCCTATGTTGTTCTGTACAGAAGATCTCCAGAACATATTTTGCACAACTGAAATTCTGTACCCTTTGACCAATATCTCCCCTTTGCCCTTCCCTCCAGCCCCTGGCAACCACTGTTCTATGGGTCTGGCTATGTCAGCTTCCACATATAAATGAGATCATGTAATTTTTGACTTCTGTGTCTGGCTTATTTCACTTAGTTTAATGTCCTCTAGTTCCATTCATGTTGATACAAATGGCAGGATTTCCTTCTTTCTCAAGGATGAATAAGCTTTCATCCTATGTATATACCAAATTTTATATATATACTAAGAGCCCGGTGCACAATATATTGTGCACTCGTGGGGTGGGGGGGGGCGTCCCTCAGCCTGGCCTGTGCCCTCTCACAGTCTGGGACCCCTCGGGGGATGTCCACCTGTTGGTATGCCTGGTCAGCCTGGGTTAGGGACTGATGGCAGTTTGCAAGCTGGCCAAGCCCGCCACGCCCACCCCGCCCACCCCACCACCTGCACCACACTTGCCTCTGTGGTTGTGCTGCCAGCCTCCATCTTGGCTGAGTTAATTTGCATACAGCCATTCTGATTGGCTGGTGGGTGTGGCTTGGATGGTGGGTGTGACTTATGCATCTCGGAAAAACGGTTAATTTCAATATTACTCTTTTATTAGAGTATATATATATATATATATAGTATTGATTTCAGAGAGGAAGGGAGAGGGAAAGTGAGAGAGATAAAAACATCAGTGATGAGAATCTCTGATTGGCTGCCTCCTGCATGTCCCCTACTAGGAATTGAGCCTGAGATCTGAGCATGTGCCCTGACCTGGAATCAAATCATGACCTCCTGGTTCATAAGTTGACACTTAACCACTGAGCCATGCTGGCCAGGCTATACCACATATTTTTTATCATCAAGGGTTCTTGATACTAAGAGCACATCAATGGGTACCCTCCTGGCCAGATTCTGTGCTAAGTCCTCCCCAGGCGTCAATTTGCTGAGTCCCCACAACACCCCATGAGGTTGGCACCATTATCTGCTCAGGTGAGGAAACTGAGGATCAAAGGAATTAAATAATTGCCTGATGTCATTTGGCTAGTAAGAAGCAGAGTGAGCCCAAATCAGCCATTCTCTTAACTTCAGCCTACACCCCCTCACAATTACACAAAATGCCCTACGATGTGACTGGCACTTGGTAGTTGCTAAAGAAATTTAAGGTGTCTGCCCTAGATGGCTTGGATCAGTGGATAGAGCGTCGGCCTGCAGACTGAAGGGTGCTCGGTTTGATTCTGGCCAAGGCACATGCCAGAGTTTCAGACTCAATCCCTAGTGAGGGGTGTGTGGGAGGCAGCCGATCAATGATTCTCTCTGATCATTGATGTTTCTATCTCCCTCTCCCTTCCTCTCTGAAATCAATAAAAATATATTAAAAATAAATAAATACCGTATTTTTCTGTGTATAAGATGCCTCCCACTTTTCCAACCAAAATTAAGAAATTAAGATTTTAAACATTTTGCTGGTTTTCCTCGTAAGGCCTTCTTCTTTTTTGGCATCTAAAGGAGTTGTTCTTCCTGTTTTCTCCACTGTCTGATCATACACTCAGTGGGAGGAGGTCCAAATGTCTCTTTGCAGCTCTATTTCCATGCTCTTTTGCATCGATGATTGTATTGAGTTTGAATTTTGCGAAGTAAGACAATTGCTTACCAGTATTTGTCTTTTTATTTTTTGACATCTTTATGGGCTCAGAACGCTCCAGGCCTAGTGCATCTGTGCACTCTCCACCTCCAATTACGGCATCAGTTGACATCAGTAACAATAAGAATCATGATCGGAGGAAGCCTGTTTGACAAGGTACAGGCAGCTAAGCACCAGAACAGCTCCTTCCTCGGCTGACTTCCATGTATAAGATGCCCCTCGATTTTCAGTCTAATGATTTTAGGGGGGGGAAAAGTGTCTTATACACTGAAAAATAAGGTAAATAAATAAATAGAAATTTAAAATGTCTAAATTCTCCTGTTTAGATCCTAGCTGCGGCACTTCTCAGCTTGGTGACCTTGAACAAGATTTTTATCTTCTCTAAGGACTGGCCTGCCTGACTCTACTACTGACAAGTGTGAGGCGGGGGTTGTTACACAGCCTCTCTTAGCTTCAGTTCCTTCACTTATATAGTGAGAATACTAACAGCCCATAACCTGAGTGTAAAACATTCCAGTACCTGACAGCTATCATTGTATGACAGCAACAACATTGCACTTATACCTATACCCCATCTCTGAAAAAGATCAGTGACAGAAACACAGACTGAAAGTATAAATTCAAAAATTTCACATTCTGATCCTTTCAGAACTTAGAATCAAGACCATAATCATCTCAACTAAAGTTGTACCATTTTCCTTTCATTAGAAAGCAAGAAATTGTGTGATGTGGTGTATTTCCCTTTTTGCTTTGGCTGCCAGAAAGCTCAGGGGTAAATTTAATTCCTATTAATAGTAATTGGATGGCCCTGGCTGGTGTGGCTCAGTTGGTTGAGTGTTGTCCCATGCACTGAAAGGTTGCTGGTTCCATTCCTGAGGAGGACACACACGCAGGTTTCAGGTTTAGTCCCCAGTCAGGGTGCATAGGGGAAGTAACTGATCAATGTTTCTCTCTCTCTCTCTCTCTCTCTCTCTCTCTCTCTCTCTCTCTCTCTCTCTCCCTCTCTCTCTCTCTCTATCTCTCTCTCTCTCTCTCTCCCTCCCTCCCTCCCTCCCTCCCTGTCACTCTAAATATCAAAAAAACATATTTTTTAAAAAATTTAAAAAGTAACTGAATGAGTCTGGGCTTAGTCTTCCTTTATGTGAGGCATATTTTAAAATTTCTGTCCTATTGACTTTTTTGTTCCTATAATACTAGTATTTGTTTAGAGTTAATTTTTTTAAATTGTTATGCCAGCTGCTTGAAAAATAGGCCTGATAAAACGATAAGGACATATTATGTCGTAATAGTTTAAAGCAGTGCATTTGAAGTCAAAGCATTGCTCATTATTTGCATTTTAGATAAAGATAAAAGGCATGGAGATGCCTTTAGGCCAGAGAGTCATTTGAAAGTGGAGTTAGTTCACATGAAGCATTCAGAGAAAAACCTGTAAATCATCCTCGGAGCTGGTCAGTCCTGCCTGTGGCCCAGGCCAGTCAGCTCTGGGTCCCCTGGGGCCACCGGGCTGACACAGCCCGTCTCAGGTCCCAGCTCTGGGTGGAGCGGAGGCCTGCCCCATCTTCCCATGCAGCCAGGGATTTCCTGTTTATCTTTCCAGATCGTGTGTCTGCTTGCACAAAATGTGGACCCACAGCAGAAGCCAAGTGACAGGAGCTATTTCTGTAAGTCAGTTCTATGTTTGACATGCTGGGGTGAAGGAAATGTACACTTACATTAAATTTCAGTCCTGTTCGCGTTGTCTGGAGTCTCCAGAAAGAGAAACTGTGTGTGAGAGAGAGAGTGTTGGTGTGTTTATAGATACATATTATACTCTCTCTAAATACACTGTGATGAGGGTTCGCATTTTGATGCTGGTGCACAGGTCGAAAGGTTGTAATCTTTATAAAGTTAATCAATGGGAACTGTTAAAATGATGCCCATGGGATAGAAAAGGATGCAAGCATTAATCAAGAAGGAAGGCACAACCACCTTGGAAAGTCGTTTGGCGGAATCTAGTTAATCTGAACATACACCTAATACAAAGTTCTCGGCCTGCTCTCAACAGCTTTCTCAGTGTTGGCACTACTGACACTGAGGTTGGGTGTTCTCTGCCGTGAGGCTGCCCCTTGAGTTGCAGGCTGTGCAGCCGGATGCCTGGACCCCGCCCACTAGATACCAGTAGCATCCCCTCTGCAAGCTGCGGCAACCACAGATGTCTCCTGACATTGCCAAAATGTTATTATGTGCAACAACATAGATAATCTGACACATAGTGTTTAGCCAAAGGAAACACACACACATACACACACACACACACACTACAAATTATGTACAAAGGCATTTTGGTAGGGAGCAAGAAGGGGAAGGCAGGGGGCTTCTGGGATGAGGGGAGCATCCTGTTTCTGGATTTAAGTAGTAATTGATTACTCACGTGTTTTTCAGTGGAAATTCGTCACACTGTGCCCTTTTCTATAATTATGTTAAAACTCAACAAAACTTTGTTGTTGTTTTTAAAATGAGGCATATTTAGATGGTTGATATAAAAATATCTCCAATGCACATAGTAAGTGAAAAACAAAGCAAGCTGAAGAACGTGCATCTTGTGCTGCATAAATAACACCTAGGAGCAGGGGAAGCACACACATCGTGAGTGTAAACTGTTCATTGCTGCAGAGCACCCCTGGCCTTCGTTAATAACACTGGAGTTGCCCACTTCCTGCAGGGATGTGCTCTAGAGAAACTCTTGCCCGTTGTCTAAGGAGATGGGGGCAGGACTGCTCACCACAGTAACACTGGGACAGCAGACTGAGGCTCCGGGGGCTTAAGAAACTTGCTGAAGGTCACACAGCTTGTTAATCAGAAAACCAAGATCTGATCCTAGAGCTTGAGCTCCTAACCACTGTCCTCCCTCTGGTCCCCATGGTACCCAGCGCATCAGGAACAGCATGACCTCATTGTCGGCCTACTGAGCAAGCTCAGATTGCATGCCAAGGACAGGCACGCTAGTTCTCCGCTTCAACAGGAAGTCCATGGGTGAGGCTGGAGGGGCTTCCCTAGTCCAGTCAACTTTCCCTCTTAGCATGGGCCTCCTTCCTGGTCTCCACTAGAACCTTTCTTCCACACCCCTAGCATGCAGCCCGAGCTCTTTTGCAAGGTGAGGGGGAGCTGGGGTGTCTATCCATCAGTCCCATGGTCATCAGTTGAGGGCTGCTCCAGGGCCTGACTCTCCAGCACTTCCCTCTGGTCCTGCTGCAGCCAGTTAAGAGCCCTCTGTCTGGAGGTGCAGGTGCTCATAGGAAGCAGCCTTCAGAGAGAGAAGGTCGGCCCAGCATGATCGCACGTGCTGAGGTCATGACAGCACGTGCTGAGGGTCATGACTGCACGTGCTGAGGGTGACTTCCGCAGCATAACCCCAGACCTCAGTATACATGTGTGTCTGCCTCCTTTCCACCTTGAGTTAGGCCACACAACGTCCTCCTTTTATTGGGAGGTCCCAGCCTCAGGGAAATGAGGGCGCAAATGAGGGAAATGAGCCCACCCTCCCTCATTCTGTGGATTAACCTGGAAGCTCCCTCCTCAGTGGGCTCTGCCCTCAGCCCCAGCCCCACAGAGGAGTGATGGCAAATGGGCCCGGGCGGGACAGATCTGGGGCTGAGGACAGAAGCCAAGGGTGGCCCTGGCCTTTCGGAAGGGAGAAGCTGGCAGCTGATGGAGAGATGCGAGAAGCTGCTAACACTTTTAAAGGGAGAGATGACATAAACATTGGAAAGGAAACTGTCCCTGGGCTGAAGAGAGAAGTGGCTTCCAGACCGTGGTCGCACCCTGGAAACGCTTACTAGAGTCTGAGCTGTTCCCCTGCTTTTAGGTCTAATTTTAGATCATCCACCAAAAGAGTCAAATTCCTTTCCACGTTGATGAAGACGACGGTGGTGACAATAACAGTAGCCTCTCTACTGAGACCTGTGAATGTCACTTTGTATTTTACATCTAGTAACTCATCTAATCTTCCCACTTTCCAATAGCCTAAAGGGGAGGTTCTGTTAGCCCCGTTTTGCCATTGAGGAAACTGAGGCTCAGAGAAGATGAGTGAGAGGTCACAAATTCAAATGCCTGCAGAGGCAGGCAGAAAATGTACATGTGGAAGTTGGGAGATGTAAGACATCAATTGTGATTAGTGAGAACCCTGTGAACTGGAGGCGAGAGCTCACACCCAGAATAAAGGGGTCCTCCTCACCCCCATCCCCAGGGAGCCACATAGGATATGGGCCTAGTGTGGCCAGAGCTTATTTTTCAAGTGAAGACAAAAATTTGGATTTGAATGTAACATCTTCCCATTTTTGTAAGCAGCTTAATCAATTAGGATTAGATTCCCCTCATTATAACAAAAACAAACAAACAAAAAAACCCTGAAAATAACAAGTTTATTTCTCTCTCATATAAAAAAAGGAGTTGGAGAATCAACATTCTGAACACAGTTACATTCTGAGCACTGGGAGTTAAAGTTTCAACATATGGATTTGCAGGGGGCAGGGGAGGAGAGACACAATTCAGCCCATAACACTGTCCATCTCCCCCACTCACCTACAAGCTTCATAAAGGTGGAATTCATGTCTAGTCAAAGAAACTCTTGAGGTTTCTTTAATGTATTGGGGTGACATCCTATATAATAAAAGGCTAATATGCAAATAGATTAGATGGCAGAACAACTGTCACTATGATGCACAATGACCACCAGGGGGGCAGATGCTCAACACAGGAGCTGCCCCTTGTATGCTCCCACAGCGCCGCTCAGCCAGAAGCTGGGCTCATGGCTGGTGAGCATAGTGACGGTGGGGGGAGCCTCTCCCACCTCCGAGGCAGTGCTAAGGATGTCTGACATCCCCCGAGTACTCCCGAACTGCTAGAGGGCACAGGTTGGGCTGAGGGACGCTGCCCCCCTCCTCGCCCCAAGCGCACGAATTTCATGCACCAGGCTTCTAATTGGTTAACAAAACCGTACAGGTTTCAAGTGTACAACTCTATAACCATCATCTGCACACTTCACTGTGTGTTCACTACCCAAAGTCAAGTCTATTTCTGCCACCATTTACCCACCCTTCTTTGCCCTCTTCCACCTCCCCCACTCTCCTTTCCCTCTGGCTATCACCATACTGCCTGTGTCTGTTTTGTTTTTCTTAACCCCTTCACCTTTTTCACCTAACCCCCCTACTCTCTACTCTCTGACATCTGTCAGTCTGTTCTCTGTCTCTGAGTCTGTTTCTATTTTGTTTGTTAGTTTATTTTGTTCATTAGATTCCACATATACATAAAATCATATGGTATTTGTCTTTCTCTCACTTAGCATAATACTCTACAGGTCCATCCATGATGTTGCAAAAGGTAGAATTCCCTCCTTCTTTTTATGGCCAAGTAGTATTCCACATGTAAATATATCACAGCTTTTTTAAAAAATATTTTTTATTAATTTTTTATAGATAGGAAGGGAGAGAGATAGAGAGTTAGAAACATCGATGAGAGAGAAACATCGATCAGCTGCCTCCTGCACACCTCCTACTGGGGATGTGCCCGCAACCAAGGTACATGCCCTTGACCAGAATCGAACCCGGGACCTTTCAGTCCACAGGCCGATGCTCTAGCCACTGAGCCAAACCCATTACAGCCACAGCTTTTTTATCCATTTATCTAATGGGCACTTGGGCTGCTTCCAAATCTTGGCTATTATAAATAAACATAGGGTGTGTATATTCTTTCAAATCAATGTTCCAGTTTTCTTTTAATATATTTCCAGAAGTGGAATTATTGGGCATAAGGCAACTCCACTTTTAATGGTTTGAGGAAACTCCATATTATTTCCCACAGTGGCTACACAAGCTTGTGGTTTTTTTTTTATAGTTGAATACACATAAACTGGTAGAACATATGACATACATGTTCTTAATTACATAAGGTACACGATGGTTTATTTCAGTAGAGGTTTAATTAGGAAAATATGTATAATGAGCACAATAAAACAATCATTTTACAGATATTGTTTGGAATGAGGCTAGAAGAAAAATAGCAACATTAAGAACGAAGATTGCTCAGGCAGTGTGGCTTAGTGGTTGAGTGTCGACCTATGAACCAGGAGATCACGGTTCGATCCCCAGTCAGGGCACGTGCCTGGGTTGTGAGCTCAATCCCCAGTGTGGGGCATGCAGGAGGCAGCCAATCAGTGATTCTCTCTCATCACTGATGTTTCTCTCTTTCCCTCTCCCTTCCTCTCTGGAATCAATAAAAATATATTTTTAAAAAAAGAAAAATAAATAACTACACAAGGTATGCTACATAAGGTAAGACTCTGAAGGTGGTACCTCAAGGGCTGTGGCTGGGGAAAGCTGGTACCAAGAGCTGGCCCTCAGTACCAAGAACGTAAACTTCCTTTTTGGCTTTCTCCTTGGCTGTATGTCCCTGGGCAAGTCACTCAGCCGTTCAAGCCCCGATTTCCTAATGTAGCCAACGAGGATTCCAAACACACGTGACCCATCTGGCTGTTCTGAGCACTACGTAAGGCTTGTGAAGAAGAGCTGAAGGCTGGGGACAGGCACCATCCTGGCTCTGATGCTTACCAGCTGCATGACCTTGGCAAATACGCTTACCTCTCTGAGCCTGCTTCTTCTACAAGAAGGGCATAATGGCATGGCTAACATGAGAAATGTCTAAACCCGAAGGGAATTTTTATGAGTTTATATGACTCAAATGGATGACCACTGCTAGGAAGCAAAATCCCAACAGGTTGAGAAAATGCTGTGGAGAATGGCAGTTTTCCAGGTTATTTTATTCATTAGAATCAAAGGAGGAGACGTAAGGAGGGTTATACGAAACCCATTGGCGGTAGACTAAGGGACAGAAGAAAGCAAAGTGGGAAAATATTTGGGACTGGATAAAAAGTAAAACGGAGAACATCCTTATTTTATATTGGTGGGTACAGGATAATTAATAGTTAACATTTACAGCACATAGAGATATGGTGTTTGGGGAACAAGATAACAATAAGGGTTCTGTGGTCTGCGCTCTGTTGCTATAGTGTGCCCTGAGGAGTCTGGAAAAGGAGATTACTCTGACATTTCAAAGGTATGTTATCATTGATGCAAAAAGACAAGAGGCAGGTGCAGCTACGGTAAAGGATGACCTTTGCTAAAGAAGATGCTGACTTAGGATGTGACTGCCTGTCATGACGCACTTTCAGGGAAGAAGGTTTATTTTCAGATCATCCTGTGTGGTTGCTTTTGGTCTCTGAGTTTGTAAGGCCTCCCCTGCTGAGCTTGTCGGGGTTAGCATATGGCCCTTTTTTGTCCAGAGTACCTGGCTGCTAGGGTGGTCACCTCGGAGGATTCAATGAGTTAATTCAATGAGTTAATTGCCGGGTCTATTGTGAGAGTTCAGTCAATATCATCAATACTCACTCTGGGAACAGATCTGGAGGCCAGCTGAACTAGTCCCTTTGGAGGCCTTGACTGGGGCAAGTCCCAGCTCCAGGCCAAGCCCTTTCCAACTAGGCTGATGTCAGAATTTGAAGTTAGAAGCCCACATCCGGACATTGTCCCTAACACCATAGCCTCCAGGCAGAAACATGATGTCATGGGAACATGCTCTTGTCCTCAAAGGATGGGCAAGGCAGGTGGGGGGCCTTCTTAGGGAAGCCCTTTTCCTTTTCTTTCCTGCTTGCTCGCCCGGGGAAGCTTGGACCAGAAGTTCTAGGGGTGTCCAAAGATCTTTACTTCTTCTTTTTTCCTTTTTAAAATTTTTTTTCTTAGCAAGTGTTAGCTTTTATTATTTTTTAAAATAAATATTTATTGTACAGATTGTTACAGTTGTTCCTCTTCCCCCCCCATAGCTCCCCTCCACCCCATTCCCACACCCCCTTCCTGTACACCCACACCCCCGCCACTGTCCTCGTCCATAAGTGTATGATTTTTGTCCAGACTCTTCCCGCACCCCCCACACTCCCTTCCCCTGCAAGAATTGTCAGTCCATTCCCTTTCTATGCCCCTGATTCTATTCTATTCACCAGTTTATTCTGTTCATCAGATTTTTTATTCACTTGATTTTTAGATTCACTTCTTGATAGATATGTATTTGTTGTCACTTTGTTGTTAATAATTTTTTATCTTTACCATTTTCTTCATCTTCCTCTTCTTAAAGAATACCCTTCAGCATTTCATATAATACTGGTTTGGCAGTGATAAACTCCTGTAGTTTTTTCTTATCTGTGAAGCTCTTTATCTGGCCTTCAATTCTAAATGATAGCTTTGCTGAGTAAAGTAATCTTGGTTGTAGGTTCTTGCTATTCATCACTTTGAATATTTCTTGCCACTCCCTTCTGGCCTGCAAAGTTTCTGTTGAGAAATCAGCTGACAGTTGTATGGGTGCTCCCTTGTAGGTAACTGACTGCTTTTCTCTTGCTGCTTTTAAGATTCTCTCTTTGTCTTTTGCCCTTGGCATTTTAAATATGATGTGTCTTGGTGTGGTCCTCTTTGGATTCCTTTTGTTTGGGATTCTCTGCACTTCTTGGACTTGTAAGTCTATTTCTTTCACCAGGTAGGGGAAGTTTTCTGCCATTATTTCTTTAAATAGGTTTTCAATATCTTGCTCTCTCTTCTTCTGGCACCCCTATAATT
>PVJC01027885.1:0-22954 GCA_004026665.1 Murina feae
AGAGAGAGAGAGAGAGAGAGATTGAGCAAGTGTACCTCTCTGGTATCTCTTTTTACAAGGATACTAATCCTATTGAGTCAGATACCTTATCTCATTTAGCATTAATTCCTTAGCTTCCCCTCTCTTAACACAGCCATACTTCCACTTAGGTCAGGATTTCAACATTTGAATTTGAGAACACAAGCATTCAGGCTATATAGAAAACAATGTAAAGCTTTTACATTACAATATTCTTTTACAAAACTATGATTTTAGAAATATTGTTTCAAAATTAATTAGATACTTTCAGAAAGAAATCCTCTTAGCTTATTCATTTTTGTTTAAATTGTAGAAAATTTGGAAAGAGAGAAAAGGAAGCAAAAAATCACCATCACCCATCAATCTTTACTCAGCTTTAACACCTGTTAATCTTTTGATAAAATTTATTTCAGATTATTTTGTGTGCACAATACTGAAATAGCAAGTTAAACAAAATTAAATAGATTCTTAATATTTTTAAATATGTTTTATTGATTTCAGAGAGGAAGGGAGAGCGAGAAAGAGATAGAAACATCAATGATAAGAGAGAATCATCAATCAGCTGCCTCCTGCACACCCCCTCCTGGGGATTGAGTTGAAATTCAGGCATGTGCCCTGACTAGGAATCAAATCGTGATCTCCTTGTTCATAGGTGTATGCTCAACACTGGTCGGGCAATTTTAGAATGATATTTGCTAATTTTCATGGATAATTTCAAAAAGAGATTTATGTCACTTAAATTTAGGGGAACTTTACGGTCTTTTTCACAATATTTCTTTTAAATGCAGTTTAGGTTATAATTAACTTACTGATATCTTCCTATAATTATATTGGTGGTGTGTAGCCTGGAAATATTTTCTTTTTCTAAAAATTATATTTACTTTTATTGTTGACATTATGACAGATGTCCTCTATTTCCCATCCACCCCCACTTTCTACCCAAACCCTACCTTCTGGCCCTCACCACATTGCTCTCTGTGTCCATGGGCTGGGCATATAGCAAATATGTTTTTCGGCTATTCTTTTCACCTTCTTTAACCCCTTTGCCCCACCCACCTCCTGTCTGACTTCTGCTAGTTTGTATCATATATCCATGTCTCTGGTTCTATTTTGTCAGTTTATTTTGTTCATTTGATTCCTCATATAAGTGAGATCATTGGTATTTACCTTTCTCTGACTGGTTTATTTTGCTTAACATTATAATCCCCAGGTCCATTCATGCTGTTGCAAAGGATGAGTTCCTTCTTTTTTATAGCTGTATAGTGTTCCAGTAAGCACAAACTCTTTGTTTTCCAATTAGTAGAATCAGCGGATAGAGGTATTTATTGCATGGTATTTATAAGAGCATTTTGTTACTGTATTGTTTAACTGAAAGTTGGGTCAAATTCATATCTAATTGTTCTATGTTTTTCTCACTGGACATGTTGTATATAGAGACAATATAGACCTAAAGAGATGGTGATAACAAAATGCTTAAATACTTAGGGATTTCCAGGCCATTTCAAACTACGTATCCTCTTAATTTTCATTGATGTCATACAGCTATGATTTTCAACCAGAAATTCCAGCAAAATCACAGTCTAAGGAAGTCATGCTGGGAACTTTCACTGACATCTTTGTGATTTGTTTCTATTGGACCTGGATATGAAGCTCCATTAAATATGTGGTCATCTGCTGTGTCATTGTTACAAGGGAAACTTCCTTCTTCAAAATTCTTCAGTTTGTATTGTTTTGTCAGTTCTGCTATGAGACTTTTATACATTGAAAAATGGCAGTTGTTAGGATTCATTTTCATAGTTAACCTGATATTAACACATTTAGGAGCTGTACCATATGTTAGAAATTTTCACATTATTATAACAAATATTACAAGCAAATCTATCTTTTTGAACCATTTAAAACTTGTGTTTTCACATTTAATGATAGTCAGTTCCTGATTATGACAAACTGAACCAGTAAAATGAAATTGCAAACTTCTTCAAAGTAGTGTTTTTGACTACTAACTAAAAACTGAATTAGTGTAGAATTACTGAAATATTTTATGGTATTGAAATTGTTTTAATTTATTATACTGGATTTGTCACTAATTTTAAGTGACACCATTTTCTTTTCTATTTCATCAACACAACCCTTAATATGACAACTGCCACACTGTAAAAAAAAGGTAAGTAAATATTTGTTAATAAATGACAATAAGTGATCAAAAAATAAATTTGGCTAAAACTAATATTCTTTTATTAATGTATATATATTTTGTTGATTTTTTACAGAGAGGAAGGGAGAGGGATAGAGAGTTAGAAACATTAATGAAAGAGAAACATCAATCAGCTGACTTTTTGAGAGATGTGCCCGCAACCAAGGTACATGCCCCTGACCGGAATCGAACACGGGACCCTTGAGTCCGCAGGCTGACGCTCTTTCCACTGAGCCAAACCAGTTAGGGCAAAACTAATATTTTTTATGTTCTCTCCTCCAAACCTCAAAACAATTAATAATAAGAAAAAGTATTACAGAAATGTAAGGCAATGTAATAAAAACATTCAAATTAAACAACCTATTAAGATTTGGAAAATGCTCAAAATATTTAGATATAATTATTTTTTATAAATGTACCTTAGAATTCAAGTTAAACATCAGATTTGGTGTTTGTTTTTTTCTACAAAAGCTAATAAAAATAAAATGGATATAACTAGTGTTCCCTGTCTTAAATCAACTGATAATTTTCTTCATTAGAATTGATTAACCCAGAAGAATGAATAGAAGAATGAATGAATATGCATATTTTCCTGATTATTTTCCCTAAGACAAATGCAGAAGTGTATTTGCATCTGTTTTTCTCTCTTGTCATATTTACTACTTTGATTAATAACAGGTTGATTTTTTTCATACCTCTCCAGTGGGTTTCCTCTTTAGTTGGAATAATATTTAAGCCAAAGGTACATGAAAAGTTAAAATATCTAAAGTTAACCACAGTAAAGAGAGCATTTAAATGGGTTCCCAGTATAATTATAATTATTAAAGTAGTTTTTCTCATTCATCCAATTTCCTATTATGTTTTCTTTTAAATGTTGATTGGCTAAGTACCATGTGTAATATTGCCTTTTTATGGGATGAACAACAGTGTTCCACGGTGGGGAAAAATTGCATATAAGTCTGTACCATATTTCTACTCATATAAGAAAGTAATCACTTGAAAATCATAAAAATGTGGTATGCAGTGAATATTACTTTTCCATGATTGTGACAAAGTGCTTTATGAAATAAAACAAAAAATCTTTGGTTTGTCCAAAAATCTTATTAGCATAACAAACCACAAAAATAGGACTGATACATGTGGTTTTCATAGCACCGGGTGATACACTTACTTCTTTCATTGATAAATGAAAATGTCTATTGGGGGTATAAAACATTTTTGGTAAAGTCAATAGTGAACCCAAAATATAATTTTTCCAAATCTACTACTTTACTGATTTATTATTTGTGCTCTATACATAGACGTAATTTTGTAACTTATAAAACTGGTCACCAGTTAAACACTAATAAAGAAAAAGCTAGAGCATCAAAAAGAGTTTCCACATTTATAGGAAAAGCAAGACTTGGGTCATTAGACTTTAATAGCTTTTAATGTCTGGGGACATTGAAACAATTACCCATTGAAGAAAATGATTTAGCTGGCTGGGAAAGCTATTCAGGAATGGTTAAATACTTACAAATGCATTTCAGGTTTGGTCTGTGAGTTTAATGGCCACCTCTGGACAGATGATTGGCCTTGATATTGGAATTGTTCTGCATGGTAGAAAGCTTGTCCTAGAAAAGCAGGCAAAATCTGTTGGTACTATTACCAAATACAGAAATATTTAACAATGTGTCTTTCTAACCATCCTCTCACAAGTACACATATTCAAAATAGAAGAGGCGTCAGAAACACAATGTCAATGAAGTCAATAAATGTGATTATAAATCCTTGAAGGCCATTTTCAATCGTCTCCCTCGATATTTGAGTCTTCCAGCACATCACTAGGCTAGGTCAGTAAACATCTAATCTCTGCATCTTTGGAAAGAACACTTCCTAAAAATGCTGAGCCTTCTTTCTATTGTGATATCATCACACTGATTTGCCAAAAACTTTGGTAATGCATTCGCTTTCTCAAATTTCCGTATCTCGATGAAAATTGTATGTCATATATGGACATACTGTATACCCCAACTGCACTACAATATTTTCTTAGGATGAATAATCAGGTGCTGGAGATTAAATAAGCACCGAAGATCATCAGAAAATCTGTACCTGCGACCTCATAAAGTTAATTTGTGTACCAGGATCCACACTGGCCCAGCCCACACACAATCCTAAACTGAAATCTGCCTGAATTTACTGGGAAACACCTGTGAGGCTCTGCGCTCCCTCTTGTCATTTGACAATTTTGGCGGCATGGGACCAGACAACAGCCTCCGAAGATCCCAGGGACTGCTCCTAGATGCACGTGAGAGTGCTCACCGAGTTCCTGTGGTTGGCTGCCTCTTCCTGTCCTGGGGAGCTCAGGTAAGCTTCTCAAGGAACGCGCTCTGCTCATTTTGCGTTCTGAGCTTTCAGTTTGTCCTGCTTTTGTTGGGTGGAAATTGGTGTGTGAGAGATTTTTCTGGGTGAAACATTTGTGTTTGCGGCCAACCTCACTTGCAAGGTTAAGTGCCTTCTGATCGTCCTGACAGGTCTCCAGTGCTGTGCACAAGCCAGAAACAGGAAGTATGGTTGAATTCGGGAGGGTTCTTTCACAGGAAAATAATGGTTACCCCTCTATCTAACAAAGAAAGATAGCAGCCGTTAGGGGACTCACAAAGCCTCAAGTGTATTCACAGCATAAACTGCTGGGATCTTGAGAAAGTGAATTAAGTCAAGGAATTTGAACCTTTTTGACAACAGCACATAAAATCTAAGTAGGCACAAGCTGGGTTATTAAGAGCCTTCAGGGCACCTGCACTATAAAGAATTTTCAAGAAAGGAATAGTAGATCTGTTGCTAATGGAAATTTCAGAAGCCAAAACTGCAAAATGCACCCACCTTGGGCTTCTTTTTACAAAGAATTAAATATATTTGGGTTTATTAGTAAACATGTTTTGTATCATATTGGGAAATTTGCTGTGAGAAAGAATATACTTGTAGCAATCATGAAATTTACTTATAAACTAGCCAACTCACAGGATGCTAGTGTAACTCTCTCTGAAACTGGATCCGTTGCTTCCATTTTATAAAAAGCCTTGCGATTGCATTGGGCCCTCTAATAATCCAGGATAACTGCCCATCTCAAGGGCCTTAATTTAATCACAGCTGGAAGTCCCTTTAACCATGTAAGTTTTCATATGCTCAGTTCCCATAATTAGGAACCTTATCCAGTCTATCACAGATGCCTAAGGAAATTTCACAAACAATTATGTACAGATATTTAAAGGAGATGTGGAATCTGGAAGGACAATGAGATTTACTGGAACATTCCTGCCACTTACAGCATGTTTGGACCTCAGAGGTGTCATATTCCAGCAAGTTATTCATTCCCTAAATCAATTTCATCACTTTTTGAATGGGGTGTAAATTAACGGTTTTTATGAGACCTATGAGTACACATAGTAAGCTACTAGTTGTTATTGATATTATTATATAGACTAGGGGCCTGGTGCACAAAAATTTGTGCACTCGGGGTGGAGGGAGTCCCTCAGCCTGGCCTGTGCCCTATCACAGTCTGGGACTCCTCAGTGGATGTCCTATGATGGCCCCAGTCTCCCAGGCACCTTTTGTGTGTGTGTGTGTGTGCATGTGTGTGTGTGTGTGTGGCCACTGGGGACCTGCCCCCAGCTGCATCTGAGGCTCGGAGCAGTCCTCCTGTGTGTGTCTACCTGCCGGGGGCCTGCCCCCAGGCACACTATCAAGGCTTGGAGCAGGCACCCTCTCTATGTTGATCTCTCAGACTCTTGCCCTCCCCTGCATGTTGTTCTTTTTTTTGAGCTGTGGCCAGGGCTGGGTGCTGCCTGCCTCCCAAGTTTGCCTACTGCCCCTCTTCCTCCAGCCACCAGAAAGCAGGGAAAACCCCACCTCGTGGTCAGGCCAGCCTTTTCCTGCTCCCTGATCCCCGGAAGGGACCTGGGAAGCCGCCAAGCAGGCCGCCGACTCTTTCCCACTCACCCGTCCCCTGCTGCCTTCCTTTCCCACTTCCCGGTGCGGCCAAGGGGTCTGGGGAGCTGCCAAGCAGGACCCCGGCCCCTGCAGCCTTGCTTTCCCGCTCCCTGATGCCCCGTAAAGGGCCTGGGAAGCCCACCAAGCAGGCCACCGACCTGCTGCCGCCTCTTACCTGCTCCCCGATGCCCCGCAAAGGGCTTGGGAAGCCCACCAAGCAGGCCGCCGACCCCCTGCCACCTCTTACCCGCTCCCCGATGTCCCGCAAACGGCCTGGGAAGCCCACCAAGCAGGCCGCCGACCCCCTGCCGCCTCTTACCCGCTTCCCGGTGCTCTCCAACCCTGCCGCCTCTTTCCCACTCACGGGCCCTGGGTCCTGTGCTGTCCCACCCTGCAGCCGCTCTGTGCACTCAGGAGGTCCCTCAGCCCCGCCTGTGCCCTCTCACAATCTGGGATCCCTCTGGGGATGTCCACCTGCTGGCGTGCCTGACCAGCTTAGGTGAGGGGCTTTAAGGCTGCCCACAGCTCCCACTGACCCAATGTCCCAGCAAGGCTGGCTGGAAGCAGGTTTCTGGGGTTTGTTTATCTTCTATAATTGATGTACTATTCCTTTAAGCTGAGGTGGGCTGAGGTAACGAAACCTCCTCTGCTTCACCTCGCAGCGCAGCGTCTATAATGAGACTTCGTTACTCTTAGTAAGTCAGGCCAGGCCTGTTCCCTTCAGCTCCCGAGGATTCTATGATTGTTACATTATTGAAACATGTTTCGGAGCCTGCCCGCCAAGGGCCGAAAACAGTATCGCTTTCGCTCCTGCTGCAACCGACACTGCCTAAACGTTTACTCAGGTCCGTGAGTGGCGGCCGCCATGTTGGCTGGGCTAATTTGCATACAGCCGCTCTAATTGGCTGGTGGGCGTGGCTTACCCTCTCTTGGAAGAAACGGTTAATTTTACTATTCCGCTTTTATTAGTTTAAATGATTAAAATCATCCATATATATTTTTATCTTCATTTTTATGTCAGATACTGTTGTTTCTAGAAATTTAAACACATCTGTAAAAGTTAAGAAGGGAAAATGAAGATCACAGGAAGGTAGGGAAAGCTATGACTTTAAAAAGTATAAATAGGGTTTCAGTTAAGCATATATTATGCAAAAAGGCACCCAGGAAGGTGAAGCAGCATGAAAAAGAACCACACGTGCATGAATGTACACATGTGTAATTAGTTCATTTTAGATGAGCCAGTCCTTGAGGAGGATGGTTTGTTTTTGCTGATATCTAGAACGTAAACCTACATAATTAGGGACTTAATAAGTCTTTTAAGGAGAGTGGCAACTACAGTGTCTAATGCTATACTAGTTGAGCTTTTATGTAAGCTCTAGTTAAAATGTAAAAACGTTCTCAAGCATAGCAAAAATGCTTTGGAAATCATTTTTTCTCTCTTATTTATAATATTTTCCTTTCATTAAGTATCCACTAATGAAAATGTAAATGTCAGTTTAAATAGTAACTGTGTTACTTGAAGTAAGAAACACCTACACAAAAATGAAGAAGAGGAATGAGAAGGAGAAAGAGAAAAGACACGCACACCCGTGTTCATCCAACCATTCATTCACTTCAGGCTTATAATATGCCTCATGCTGTACTAGCAAAGGAGAGCAAATGTTGCAGGAGAGGGACCATTTTAGAGGGGATTGCTGCCTGAAATGAAGAGTGGGCTATGTAAACATGGGCAGAGAGGGATGGAATGTCTTCCTAAGACTGAGAAGGCTAAAAAGGGCTAATTCAAATGTAGCCCTGATATTTTGGGGGGCTTGCAATTGGAATTCTTGCCAGCAAGCTCAGTGTGCATTCTTAATGACCTATAATTAGGCCATTGCCTCCTTCCCAGAAACTGACCTTGTAGAACCTGTTACAGAGGCCAGGAGCACTGCCCTGGGGGAAGGGTGGGTTGTTATGCTGGCTCCAGAACCATTGGATCTGGCCTGACACCTAGGGGCCTTCCAACAGGGCCTCAGGGCCTCGAAGGGGGAAGGGTCATATCTGCAAGACAATGACCCAACAAGGTTATAAAAAGCGAAGCCCCTGTGTGTTACTTCACTCTTGATTTGGAAATTATTTCCCAGGGCCCCCTGGTGTAATTAAAACACTGTTTTTTCCACTTCTTCAAAGTGTCCTTGGTTTTTCTGGGTCTTTCTGCAAGGAGACAAGTTTGCTATTTACCTGGACTAAGGCCATGGTGCCATTAGAGGTGCAGTTGCTGAAGTAGGTAGGATCCACACTACAGAATATGCATAAACCTTGCTAACATGTTTATGTACTTTCTTCTCATTGAAGGTGACTTTTTCTTGTCTCAATTGATCCCTCATTCTTGAAGATTTCCTTTTTTCCCTCTCTGACTCAGCCTCCCACATTAATAAGCGTGTTTATGTTATCCATTAAGTTTTCAGAGCACCTACGTTTGCCTATTGAGCTTTGGATCAGTATAACTTAGTCCCCCACCCTGCTACAGATGGCTGCTGAATATTGCAGTAGAAAACCACATGATTTAAAAAAATGTGTGACTAAAAATCTGCGGTCTCCTTTAACAGCTAGTTCCTAAATGCTGTGTCTGTGGGTTTGCTTCACCAATCACATCAGGACTATACTCATATCCCTTGCTCTGCAGTTACCACTCATATCTCGTGCGTGCTCCAGTGGACATGGTTTTGAATGTGTGTTTTTGTGTATGTGTAGATGCATACACATCAAGTGTATCACCATAGAATAGCTGTTTGTTCCTGAACTTTATATACATAAAATTTTATAGTGTGCTCTTTTGTGTCAGGCTTTTGGCTTTTATGTGAGAATGGTAATTTTTTTTTTCATCTATGAATGTTTGGAAGAATTCATTAGTCTTTAATGCACTGAACTATTTGTGCCTGGAGCTTTCTCTCTGGGAAGGTTTTAACTTATTCGATATTTTTAATAGATATTGAACTATTTAGATTTTATTCTTGTGTTGTAATAAATTGTTTTGTGCAGGGAATGTATTCATTTCATTTCAGTTTTGAAATTGACTTAAACGTTTAAAATGTCTTGCACCTTTCCCAAAGCATGGTTAATTTTTAGTGTTTGCATATTCTTTTATCTAATTTCTTAAATATATTAATCAAAGTTATTTTGAAGTTTTTAACTGCTAACTTCAAAGTGTGTATTCTGAGCCTGTTTATATCCTTGATTTTGCTTCCAGATTATTGATAACATTTTTTCTTATTCCCATGTCTATATATTTATTATTATATTATTATTAATTATTTATTGGCCATCTTAAATTTATTTATATTATATTTATGTTGAAGTTATATTACCCATAGCTCTAAGTCACTCTGCAATTTCTTAAGCTTTGGACTTTACCTATCCTTTTGGAACATAAAGGCATGTTTTATCACTGTACTTACTGGATACTTTTCAAGCAAAGAGTTTTAATTAGTCTTAGTCACATATAAATCAATGTTTTTTAATTTTTTTAATCATCACCCAAGGATATATTTATTGATTTTAGAGAGAGGAATGGGAGAGAGAGAGAGAGAGAGAGAGAGAGAGAGAGAGAGAGAGAGAGAGAGAGAGAGAGAGGGAGAAAGAGAGAGAGAGAGGTGAGGGAGAAACATCAATTGGTTGCCTCTAGAACACACCCATTTGGGGACTGAACCTGCAACCTTGGTATGTGCTCTGACTGGGAATTCTACCCACAGCCTTTTGGTGTCTGGGATAATGTTCCAGCCAGTTGAGCCACATCAGCCAGGGCTCAGTGTTATTTTATCTAGTCCCATCTGGTAGTATAACCAGGAATAATTCTAAGATATATTTTCATCAAATTTAAATTTTATTTTATTTTCACTCATCACTAACATGATAGTGGGAACAAGATTTTTAGCCCAGTATAAGGCAAAACAATATTTTCATTACTCATCTTCTTTGTTTATTCTATTATACTTTTAAGCCTCACTTAAGGATATATTTTATTGATTTTAGTGAGAAAGGGAAAGGGAAGACACACACACATACACACAGAGACAGAGACAGAGAGAGACAGAGAGAGAGATACGTCAATGTGAGAGAGAAACATGGAACAGTTTCTCTGTGCTCTGACTGGGAATTGAATCTGCCACCCTTTACTGCATAGAACTACGCTCCAACTAACTGAGCCACACTGGCCAGGACATTCTCTTTATTTATTGGAACTTGTCACATCCTTTTCATGTAGATGTTAACTCATTTTTTTTAAAAAAAGTTATCTAAACCCATAGTCATTCAAGGAAATCTCTTTATATGCTACTTTAATCTTCTGAATTCTGCCATCAATTAAATCCATCTTAAGTTACGGTGAATAATCATATCAACTATCTATTGAATATCTATTGTTTGTCAGGAACTATACCTGGTTCTTTATATTAAACAGCATTAATTTTTATAACTCAAGAGGATATATGTTAGCACAACTATTTTAGAGATTAGAAAGCCTAGCTTCAAAAGTAAAGAAACATATTGATAAACAGTAACTATAAACATTACAAATGGAGGCAGATTCCTTTATCTTTCCACTTTTCCTATTCTGAATTGTATCCTGGCATGGGTATTCTTGAGGGGAAATAATGCGTATGACCAAGATTGAACATTTTAATTAGATATTGCAGCTTTTTGTGTGTTTTTTTTTATAACATGTTCTACTGATATAACAATGAATAGCTTTCTTCTCTCAACTCTATTGAATTTTATCAACCTATCTTCATATAGAATAGTAGAGCTTTCTGAGTCTACTATTAAATATAAATTCTAAATAAAAAATAGCCTGACATTGAGGTTAGCTCTCTATAAAAGCAAATAATCCTCTAAAGAACAAATACACAAACCTTCAATGTGTGTAATTGTATGTGTTTTGTATGTGTGTGTGTGCACATGTGTAGCTATACATGATATTAGTACAGAGTAAAATTTGAGATGAAGAATGGGAAAGTGTTAAGTAAGTATGATCAGGCCACAAGAGCTGTAGAGTTTGAATTATATATGGGAAACCAAGTGACCAATTCATGCAAGAGTTACACTTTTGATAACATAATCCGCCTGTGTTATGCAGAGGGTTGTAATGTCAATTGGGGACATTGCAACAGTGAAGGTGAAAAAGCATAGGGATGTGAAATGTATCAGATAACATTTAAACACGGTTCCAGTGGGGTCTGTACCCTAAAAAGCATGGCTTTTAACATATATTTGGAAGAGAAAGTAGTAATTTAATGTTTGTTTTTATCCAAAATAAAAAAATAAAAATTGTCCCTGGGTATCTTAAATTCCAGTTGCTCTGCTCTGAAATTTGACACTTTTTTGGGGGGGGAGGGGAGTCTGTAAATAAGGAAGGCTGTGGATCAGAGGAAACTTCTATGTGATTATAAAAAAATGTGGTAGTTTGCCAGTTACGTCCCAAGAGATGCATAGATAGTAAAATCAATCCTTGAGATGCATAGATAGTGAAATCAATGTAGCACTTACCTGGCATAAGCAGTCCCTGTCCCCAGGGAAGTAGGCAATTGCACATTTACAGCTGCATTTTCAAAGACAGCACTTTCTCTCTCAACACCACTCAGTATTCATTATAATATGGAGAGCACCAACATGTACTTTTTAAAATATCTATATATTTTATTGATTTTTTACAGAGCAGAAAGGAAAGGAATAGAGAGTCAGAAATATCAGTGAGAGAGAAGCATTGATCAGCTTCCTCCTCCATGTCCCCTAGTGGGGATGTGTTGGCAACCAAGGTACATGCCCTTGACCTGAATCGAACCTGGAACCCTTGAGTCCACAGGCCAACGCTCTATCCACTGAGCCTAACCAGTCAGGGCAACATGTACTTTTAAACACAGAAATGCAACATTCTATTTAAGGTTTACAATGATTTCTTACTTTTTGAGAGACTTTAATACACTATTATTTCAGTGCCTTTTTGTATTTAGGAGAGAATATAGACATAAAACTCTGAAGAATAATCACAGACTTTTAAACAGACACATTTTACTTCCCCAAAAGGAAAATTTTAAATAATAATAAAATCATTGCTTCTGAATGAAAGGCAAATATCACCGAGTGCACAAATTTTTGTGCACCGGGCCCCTAGTCTATCTATATAAATGGATTTCTTCAGTAAAATGTCTCATGTACTGAGACATTCTGCTACTATAACATTTTTATTAGAAATGACAAGACAAGCAAAATTAAGGTGGAGGTTGAGAGAAGGAGGAAAATGGAGGGGCTTATATTTTCTATAATTAAATTATGGTTTATCTGAATTGATTTGAGTATTGGTTATACTTCACCATCTTTCTCTTAACACAAGTCAATTACCGTTAATAGCTGAAGAGGAAATTTGAGGCTTGAAATGTTTGTGTGGGAGTCTAGAAATGAGAATTTTTGTATACTAACAAACATATATTAATGTTTTTTATTCTCTTTTATGGTTCTTAGTTTAAATGTTATAATTTTCCATATAAAGCTATAGCTCATGCTTAGTATCATTCTGATACTTTAAAAGTTTTATCAATTTTCTACTAATATTAGCCATGGGTAGCATGTGTTTTGACTTACATTTATGTGAATTTTTCTTACTCTGGAATATCTCCAGATAAATATAATGGAAAAATTATTAATGAAGCTTGCTTGATTATAATACATTTTCTTGTTAAAGCTTTGTTTTGTTTGGCTTCTATTTGAATATGTAATTTATCTGATTCTATTATTCTTTGAAACCTTTGGTAAAAGGGTTTGGAAGTATTCTTCAAGGTTAAGTTTCTGATCATAGACTTGATTAAAACAAAATATACTGATCTAATTTTGGCAAATGAGTCATAAATTGTGATGGAAGACAGAATCAGATTTTCAATATACCTCAGCAAGTAAAATAATGATTAAAAATGAAATGGTGAAATTTAAGATGAGTAAGTATGAAGTGTTAAAAATAAAATTCAGGAGTTGGAATAAAATTGATACAAAAATGTGAAAAATCTCTTAGAAATTTCAATTCACTGCAAGCTAGAAATGTCATCTGAATTCCTATTGGAATCTTGAGGATATATTTCCTATTTCATCTTTTTATCAACCACAGTACTTTGAAATGGCCTTGCTTATAGCAGGAAGAAATAAATATAACCATTAATAAGACAGGAGCCCTGGCCAAGTGGCTCCCTTAGTTGGAGTGTCATCCCATACACCAAAAGGTTGTGGTTCAATTCCCAGTCAGGGCACATGTGGGAGGCAACCAATCAATGTTTTTCTCTCACATCAACATCTCCTTCTCTCTCTCTCTCTCTCTCTCTCTCTCTCTCTCTCTCTCTCTCTCAACATTTTTCTCTCTTTCTCTCTCTCTCCCTTTCTCTAAAATAAAAACATATCCTTGGGTAAGGATTAAAAATGAGAGAGAGAGAAGAAAAATATCTATGTTCTTTTTAGAGTTGAGTGTTGCAACTTCTGGCACTAAAAGCTACATGATTTGTAGTTCACATTTCTGGGTTTCAGTGTCTTCCTCCATCAGAAGAGCTTGTCTGATTGATTTCTTTTAGCCTTACTTTTCAATACTGACTATGAACTTAACAACACACATGCAAATAAGTCTGGCCTGTCAAAAGAAGGCGACTAAACCCTAGCTGGTTTGGTTCAGTGGATAGAGTGTTGGCCTGAGGACCAAAGGGTTCCAGGTTGGATTCTGGTCAAGGGCATGTACCTTGGTTGCAGGTTCCTCCTTGGCCCTGGGCTGTAGGTAGAGCACAGGAGGTTTGTCTCAGTGCAGTGGCTGATGCAATGCTGTGAGTACACTCCAGCAATTCAAATCTTTCTGGCAAACCAGAAAGATGGCAACGCCCGCCTGAGCCCCTCCTAAAGCCACCTACACAGTACACTGACCTTTATGCTCATTGGCTCCCTAAGAAGACCTGGTGTTCCATGATTGTCTACCTCCGCTAATATATACCGCTGTATTCCTCAATAAAATTAGACCTGTGTCCCAGAACCTGGTCTCCGGAGTCGTCCTAGCGCTAGGGGCTCCATCATCCTCACCCCTGGGAAATCCCCTGCTTCATATGGCGCCCAAACGTGGGGCCCCCAGAACGTCAGACCCAGTGAGTGACCCTCTGCAATATGGGCAATATTCCCCCCGAAGCACGCGCCCCTCAGGCATGAGCTCTCCACACCATTTTGCAGAGTAAGTGAGTTAAGATATAAGAAAAGGAACTTCAGGTGCTGTGGGAGTGCCTCTTACACCTTAATCCCTGGTTGTTAGAAGCCCCCGTATGGGACCCAGGCACCTGGGAGAAAGTACTCAAGCGTGTAACGTCTGCTGAGGTTCATGAAGGAAAAACATTTCCGCTTTCTCTAACACCCGCCATTTTGGCCATCCTTGCATGTCTCTCTGGAGTCCCCCCTGAACCATTTCTGCCGATACCTGTGGCCCTTGCAGCCTCAGTGGAGGCGGGTCCCCTTCCCCTGTACTCCTCACCAGAACCCTCTGCCCCCCCTGATCCGTGGGAGTTGTTTGTTAAAGAACGTTCAGACAAAAGTGAAACTAAACAGTCTACTGCCAAGTCCGCGCCTTTGGGGGAGGGGAAGACGATTTCACCTCCAGTTTCTACAACAAATGAACCCACAGGTACTCAACCAACACTGAAAAACACTGATGATAGCCCCTGGACAGAACTATATAAGGTTCAATGCCAGCAGAGAGATGCTGCAATATTTTCTTTACGTCTTGAGGCTTCTCACGAGACTTTCTCCGAGGCACCCCCTCAAGCCTTCCCAGTAAACAACAACCCCACAGCTGCTCAACCACAAGCCTGGCTTCCGCCTAACCAAAAAGAGCTATTAGCCTTTAGGAAAGCAGTACAGGAAGATGGTCTCTCTGCACCATATACTCAACAACTATTAGACAATTTTAGCATTAATCTCAATTGTCCCTATGATTGGAAATGTTTGGCTAGAACCATCCTACCTCCTGGAGACTTGATCCAGTGGAAAGCGCTGTTTTATGGGCAGGCTAAGCTTCTCGTGGACCACAACCATGCTTCCAGAAATGGTAATACACCTAACTTAAAGGCTGAGGTGGAGACACTTCAAGGGGAAGATCAATACACCTCCCCAGCTGCTCAAGCCCAGGGCCAGCCTAGGTATTTTGACCAGGTCCGCCTCTGTGCTATGCGTGGGTTTGCCCAAATTAATCCCAAAGGGAAGCCAGCCCAATTGTCCAAATTAGTCCAAGGGTTGAATGAAGGCTTTTCAGAGTTTCTACACAGAATATGGGAGGCTGTTGACCAAAAGGTTACTCATTCTCAGGCAGCTAATGCTCTCACTCGAGAAATAGCATGGGAAGGGGCTAATGCAGAGTGTAGACAGGCCATAGCACCAGTAAAGTCCAGAAATATTGATGATTGGGTCCTTGCATGTCGCGATCTTAGCAGCAGATCTGCAGCAGCTTTAGCTGCTGCACTCGCAGAACACCTGAATCTAGGAGTTAAGAGCTGACGCCCAAAAGGGGGCGTGTTTTGAGTGTAGGGGGCATGGCCACGTCGCTAAAGAATGTGTCATAGAAAAAAAAAAAAACACAGGAAAAAAAAACACGGCAAAAAAAATAAAGATTACACAGAGAGATTAAAATCCAAATACAAAAAGAGAAAGAGGGGATAATAGGAAGTAACCTGCATACTATACTAACACAGGCTTTAACCACATTAAACTTTTTTCATTTTGATAATCATGGTCTCCCTCCAATATACAAGCACTGGGGAGGTCTTCGGAATCTTCCAACACCCCTTCCCCCGGTCTGATGGTGGGATCCCCTTTCAGGAATATGGAAGGGCCTCGATCCACTATTAACCCAGGGGAGAGGTTTTGCTTGTATCTTCCCAGAAGGTGAGAGACACCCCCTCTGGATTCCAGTGAGAGACATCAAGCCACACACTTTAAGAGATGAGTCAGAGGCCAGTCACCCCACCAGTGGCGGAGATGGAGGACCTCTCACTTGAAGAGGAGACACAGCACCGCTGGAGGAGACATCCCCGAGGCAGAAGGGCTCACCCTATAACGTGGGGCGAAATTAAGGCACTACAGGAGCAAGCGGCACTAATGGCACCGGAGGAGAATCCTTCAGCAGGGACTCTATTCTTATTAATGTGTGCTATCATCACTGCCAACAGTACAGGAGCACACAGATAGACTCTATGGGCCATGGTGCCACACCCTGGGGTCTTAATGCCTGTGGGGACCGATAGTCTCCAATTCCCTGTTGCCCGAGCCTCTAACTGTTCGGTGGGGCTCCCTTGCGATAGAGCCAGACACAGTGAAGTTTCTTGGAATGGAACCTTATTCTGTGATCCTTTCAACCACCAGGTGTTAAAATGGTCAACTACTCTTAACACCTCAGAGGGCAGCTGGGAGGGCAATGTTACTAAACAGACCAGTAAGTCCACCCAGCATTTCTTTCATCCCTGCTTCAGGCCCCCTTTCCTTTTTCTCATAAGCAATGAGAGCTCTTTTGATTGCACCACAGCAAAAATGTATCTTACTTTGGGTTTCAGCCACCTCATTTGGCCAAACCCCGCTAACCGATTCATTTGGGCTACCTTAGCTGGTATAGCATTCTTCCTCTTCTGCTGTATGTTCACCATGATAGCTCGAATAAAGGCACAGCAGGTCATGATAATACACATCCAACAGGCGCTAATAAAAAAAGGAAGGGGAAGATGTAGGTAGAGCACAGGAGGTTTGTCTCGGTGCAGTGGCTGATGCAATGCTGTGAGTACACTCCAGCAATTCAAATCTTTCTGGCAAACCAGAAAGATGGCAACACCCACCTGAGCCCCTCCTAAAGTCGCCTACACAGTACACTGACCTTTATGCTCATTGGCTCCCTAAGAAGACCTGGTGTTCCATGATTGTCTACCTCCGCTAATATATACCGCTGTATTCCTCAATAAAATTAGACCTGTGTCCCAGAACCTGGTCTCTGGAGTCGTGCATGCAAACGTTCTAGCGCTAGGTGCTCCATCGTCCTCACCCCTGGGAAATCCCCTGCTTCACTGGGCCATGGTCCAGGCTCATGCAGGAGACAAACAATGGATGTGTTTCTTTTACATCAGTGTTTCTCTTCATCTTTCCCTCTGTCTTCTACTTTCCCTAAAAGTCAGTGGAAAAAATATCCTTGGGCAAGGATTAACAAAATAAACAAAACAAAATAAAACAAAACAAAACAAAGGCAACTAAGGTAATGTTGGGATTTTGTCTTTCATAAACCACTGATGGGCTTCGACTAGTAAAGACAATAGCTCCATCTCAGAAGCCAAAATGTGAATCCATGGATGAACATTATAACCAAATATTTGTTTTACTAAAACAAAGACGTGTCACCTGTGATATTTAAACAGTCTGACTATCTGTCAGAGAAATTTTAGAGAAAATGTGTACAGTCAGTGTGAGATAGAAATAAATCTAGGTTTATTTTTAAAAATATTTGAGTATTTGAATTGTGTGCAATACAAACAATTTGTAGGTAGCAGTAGTCACTTGAAATAGTTTGAAAAGATTTGAAATAATACTTTTCCCATAATTTAAGAATGTTACACTAAAATACTTCAAAAAATAGAAAAAATACCTTGGCAATAATTTTTTTCACACAAGAGGGGTTATACTCATGGACATGCTAGGAAAAATGATGGACTATTTATAATTCATTTGACCACCATCTCATTCACAATCCATTGTCTCTATCTAATCAGTCTTCATATCCTATCAATTTCACCCTTTGTTAGAATTCATATTCTGATCCACTGAAAATCTTTCTAAAGATTCTATTTGTTTTCTATTTCCCTCTCCTGTAAGTTATCTTATATAATGCCATAAGAAAAATCCACTAGAGTGGGAAAAACTAATATTGTGGAGAAAGAAAAATACCTGGATTATCATCCTTGAGTAGTCAAGAGTGAGTAGGATCTGATGTTCTCAGGAATCCTTGGCCCAGACCTTTAAATGCCTAAGAAATGCTCAGTATATTTCAGAAATGTGAACTGAAAAATATCTATAAAAATATTAACATTATACTTTTTCCTAGAGTGGGTTCTGAATTAATTGATAATGATAATTTACTTCTTTTAATTCATCTCTAATATTACTGAACTATTTAAATAATTATTGCCAAAGTTAGCATTTATTCAGATGCATCTTTATAATCTTCAAAACATATCTAAAGTGCATATAATTATTTTCTCAATTTTAAGGAGAAGGAACCTGAGGCTCAGAAATGCTAAGTGTTGCAACTAAATCAATAATTAGAAAGTATTGAAAGTAAAATGCAAATAATGAATTTTGGTCTTACGGTCTAGTCCTTTTGAATACACTTTGCTAAGTTTATTTAAAGACCCTCTTTACTACCTTCATCCACACTGGAAAACCTAGAAGTTCAAGATTACAGAATATTCAATCTGGAAGAGTCCTTAGATTCCAATTCAAATAAAATGACATTAAATTCCATATAGCTAATTGAATGCAAGATCTTGTTGTCTTGCCAAAGCTACATGACTATTACATGGTCAAGATAATTAAAAAATAAAAAGAATATGTTTGTCACATGTCTTGAGTTCTTCCAACTCTTCATTATCTTAATACATTGGAAGGTTGCTAATCTCTTTGTAGTCTGTATAAGTGGGTTATCAGTTACCAATGCAGAATCATGAAATTAATACAACCATATTTAAAAATAAGTTACTTTAATCTATACCACTTGAAGTGAATATATTTGCCAGTCTTTTGGTACAGATAGTTACCTGTTATTTAAATATGTGATCTTTTAAATAAAATTGTATTTATTTATTTATTTATTTATTATCACTACATCTTTCCTTTTTTAATTTTTTATTTTTTATTGACACTATTATAGATGGTCACCATTCCCTCCGCCTTTGCCAGCTCCATCCACCACTCACTATCCATCTGCTGACCTTTACCACTCTGTTGTCTATGTCCATGTGCTCTGCATATATATTTTTTGGCTTAATCTCCTCACCTCATTTTGAAGAAGTTTTCAAAAAGTGGTCTTTTTTGTATAAACCAGAATTTAAAATTCTGAGTTTGGTTTATTTAAAATGGAGCAAGACTCTAAAAATTGATACAAAGCAATATAATTGCAGATTCTTTCTATGGTTTTACTATGTGGTCCTTCCCATAGTAAATATGTGCTTCCTACATATTTTAATGAAATATACTCCAAATTTGAAAATACATTCAAGGTGGCACATTTACCAATGTCCTACTCGGGCACCATTTAATAGGTATTGCCCAAGGATTATTCTTTTTAGGAAAATATGTTTTGATTTTGCTATTTATTGTTTAATTATAAAATATATATTGTAAAGCTACATAATAATCGGAGATTTCTAATAAAAACTTACATTTTTGATGCCCTTTAGGATATTATCTTAGTTTTGTAACTAACCTAACAGTTATCCTAATTTTATCTTTTTAATAGAAAATTGTTTTTAATATTCTAGCAAACAGCCCTACCTTACTATCTTACTAGTGCCTCATTAGCAAGTTACATAACATAGTGGCTTATGTTCATTTTTTATTTTTATGACAGTCATGTTGTTAAATTTTATAAAATTTATACATTGACACATGTAATCCAAGAAATACTTTCATTATAAGTGACTTACCTTTCTAAAGTATTTTTCAAAACACTTAGTTTACTTTCATGCAAACAATCTTTATTTTCCTTTTCACACATTATATTTCAAAAGTTAATGTATACTAAAATAAAGTTATAATTACAGTAGAAATTAAACTGGTAAAACAAGGTTGAGTTGAATACCTAACTTAAATGAAACAATAGCAATTAATGAAATAATTAAAGGTAGTCTAATAGCAATAATTCTGTGTGTTGTGGTCATAATTTTTATATTTTAAAACTAGAGGCCCAGTGCACAAAAATTTGTGCACTCAGGGGAGGGGGTCCCTCAGCCTGGTCTGTGTCCTCTCACAGTCTGGGAAACCTTGGGCAATGTCCACCGGCTGCCTTATGCCCGCTCCCCGGGCGATTGGGCCTGAGCTGGCAGTCAGACATCCCTCTGGTAGCCTGGGAGCCCTCGGGAGATGTCCACTTGCCAGTGGGGAGCAGGCCTGAGCTGCAGTTGGACATCTTTAACACTGCTGAGGAAGCAGGAGAGGCTCCCCCCACCACCGCTGTACTGGCAGTTGTCAGCCTGACTTGTGGCTGAGCAGAGCTCCCCCTGTGGGAGTGCACTGACCACCAGGGGCAGCTCCTGCATTGATTGTCTGCACCCTGGTGGTCAGTGTGTGTCATAGTGACCAGTCATTCCCAGTTCTGCTGTTAGGGTCAATTTGCATATTACCCTTTTATTATATAGGATATGAATAATAGGAATGTTTATTGGTGAGCAGTAATTGGTGGTTAGTTAAAGAAAGTATCCTAAATGTAAGTATACTAACTTGCAACAAGAGTAGTACTCGCATATAATAAGGTCTCTGCACACTTGCTTTTCAAATCTTTACAAAAATGTCTGATTAATTAATTTTTTCAGATTGATTTATCTCACTGTGTCAAATCTCCCCACTGCATCTGTTAGCTGTAGTTGCATGCCCTATTGAAGTTTATACTTACATTTGGAGGGGTTATTTTATATGGAAGTGATAAAAAGGGAATAGTGAAAGCCTATTTAACAACTTTTAGAAGGAAAAATTATCACCAACAGTGGAAAGCGTTTCTGGAGAAAATGGATATGGTAGCCAATCATGCTAGTTTCAAAATCAAAGCACTGTTAGGGGATCACCAAGATATATTTCCCAGAAAAAGAAGTAATACTCTTTGAATTTAATACTTAAATATAGGAAGTTGCCTGGAGTTAGAAAATATGCATGTAGCTTAGGTAGTTTGCTTCATTTTTGGCCAGTGAAATTTGACTGCTGTGGAAACCTCAAGGGGTTGCTATGGTTGGCAGAGGACTTAGCGTTCGACAGTGGTAGAAGATGGTATGTTGACATTAAAAAACAACATAAAACCCAGTTAATTATTTTTTCAGCAAAAATGGGTTTATTCATGAATAGTACAGATTTGTAATTTAGGACAAGCAAAAAGCCTAAGCCTAAGCAACCAGCTGACCGTTCGACCATCTGACCAGTAGCTATGATGTGTACTGACCACCAGGGGGCAGATGCTCAACACAGGAGCTGCTGAGCTGCGGTGACTTGGCAGTTGTGGTTTTAAGTGATGTACCTGGAACCAGAGAGGAGGGAGCCTGATTCTGGGGTGTGTCACTCGAGAAACGCCCTCTTGCAATCTGGGACCCCTCAGGGGATGTCAGAGAGCTGGTTTCGCCCGATCCCCACAGGCCAGGCTGAGGGACCTCACAGGTGCATGAATCCACACCAGTCCTCTATATATACTATAAGAAAGTGGAATTTAAGAGGAGCTATTATAAACAAAAAGTATAATGGAGGAAATTGGAAGTTCAAAGTGTAATCAATTTTTTAAATTAATTTCAGAGAGGAAGGGAGAGAAACATTAATGATGAGAGAATCTCTAATTGGCTGCCTCCTGCACGCCCCCTACTGGGGATCAAGCCTACAACCTGGGCCTGTGCCCTGACCAGGAATTGAACCATGACCTCCTGGTTCACAAGTTAACACTTAACCAACTAAACCACACTGGCCTGGCATCAAAGTGTAATAGCTTTTTATTGTGACGATCTATCATTGGCTGAGCTGTTGTCAGGGGAGAAGAAAATCTTCTCTGCTTCTGCTGGGGCAGTAGAGTAGAAAATATCCTCTCGGAGATGCAAAGCATGTCTCTTCCTTTTGGGACAAAAGGCAATGAATGGATGGGTGTGAGAGCTTCCCCTAACTATAGGCCCTCCTAACTACAATCTTGGTTGAAGTTTCCTTTACTAATTGTCACTGACAACAACAACAAAAAAACAACAGTATAGCTGGATGATTGGTAATAGAATGCTCTTTGGAGAGAGAAAAATGAACTTGTGCTTTGGATTTTAATTCCCAAGTCTGGAGATTCTCAAATCATCCATGGGAGAGAAGTAGTGGCAACAGGCTGCAGAAAAAATATGCTGGATTCTCTGTTAATATGGCTAGTCCATTTTAATTTATTTTAGAAAAATAAAGCATGTGACCTTTTATTCTGAGTTTTTTTTTTTTGTAGCTTTTCATTAACATAATTCTGGGGGTCAGGGGAGCAAATCTTTACACACAAGAAGTCAACAAAGTTCATAGAAATTCAGGAATCAATTAGCAAGGTAAAAGACTTTATTTTAGGGAGAAGACATAAAAATTAAGCATTGGACCCAATCCTTCCATGGGTAAATTATAGCACCATTTTAACTGTGAAAGACTACCTTTATAATTACTTACATGTAGGGCATAAAATTAATAATAAATAATAGTATATAACCTATCATGGCAGTTAGTGGCTCAGGAGAAGTAAAATTAATTGACACATTCTTTTGTCTCAGAGTGTTTAAGAAATGTCAGAAATGGTGTTAAAAGAAAATAGCTAACATATTATACATTACATTTCTTTAAAAGGTTTTATAAAACTTAGATTAAAAAGTTGGTCTTCTAACTGCATTGATTTATGTCTCTGGAAAGAGTTACATGATGAATCATTTCCCCTTCAAGTTACCTTTTTCAAAATATTTTAGGGATTTTAAACTGACTGCAACTTCTCTCAAAGGCATT
>PVJC01027886.1:0-22955 GCA_004026665.1 Murina feae
GCCTGTTCTTAAAACTGTGATTTCTCCACCTCTTCAAAGCGTCGCTTAGTTTTTTGGTCTTTCTGCAACAGAAAGACCTGTGTGATGGAGGCTGAGGTGTGTACAGGGCTGGTGTTTCACTGTTCCCTCTCCCAAGTAAGGACCCGGTAATATATTTTAATGAAAGGTTTTTCAATATCAAAATTGATATGGGATATATACTATGAAGAGATTTTCTTGCACTGTTTGGGTAAATCTTTACTTAGTCATGCTGTAATTGTCTTTTCATATACTGCTAAGTTATGTTCTCCATCCACATCTTGACTGTGATGTAAAATATCTATGAAAGTGTCAGCCTTTTTCAAAAGGATCCTTTACTAAAATAAGCATCTTGTCTGACTAAGGACACCTTGAATCACTTCCTTTTATGCCATTTAACCACTGTGTCTACGTAAGATGATGTATAAAAATACAACTGTTTTGACCCATAGCCCAAGGTCTGACAGAGCTAATGAGCTTCTCAGGCCTCCAGATCCCTTCTCACTCTTAAGGTTTCTATGTGCTTACTTTAGCTTGAGCAGATAGGAATTATTTTCCTACCTGCCTCCCCAGACTCAGTTTCTTCCCTAGGCTCCGGAGATCTGCAGACAACCTAGCAATGTCTCCTTTGTCCCTCTGGGAGAGGCTGAATGGCTCTGTTGAAGACTTGCAGATGTTAGTCCCCTGGGGTCAGACTGAGCCTGGGGTCAGCAACCTCCTTAGTACTTGAGTTTTGGCTGGTTCTTATTCCGTTCTTCTGGAAAGAATTCAGAGCCCAAATTCCAACTATAAGAGAACATTTATTTATAAAATCACAGAGGGAGAACAAGTCATTCATAGAAGAAATGAGCTTATGAAACAAGTTGTAGAGGTAAAGGAAGGCCCCTTGCAGTCAGTTTGGGAGTGAGCAAGCTAATGGTAACACACCTGGGGGGGAGGAGGAAGGGGAAGGGAGAAGAGAAAGGGAAAGATGCAGGCTGCTCTGGGAGGGAGAGCTTGCTGCATCCTCTATCCTAAGGGTTTTAAGGGTGAAGAAGTTAGGGTAGTTCCTAGGGGAAGATCTCAATAGAAGATTCAGCAACTCTCCAGGTGTGTCCTTTCCCAGTGTAGGTCTACACTGATTGAATGGTTGGTGCCAGAGAAGGGGGTCATTATTCAACGCAACTAATCTTGAGGTCAGCTGTGGGGTTACTGGTCTGGTTTCGTTGCTTTTCTGGGCCTGGAGCTGAAATATAACTGAGGCTCAGATGTTATCCCTAAGGAGTAAAGGTCAGGGGGTCCAAACCATAAGATCAAGGATATGCTAGGGGAAGAAGATCATCCTGGGAGCAAGGTCCCCCCTACGATTTTCTGTTGCTAGGAACCTGGGGCTTTCCACCCTGGTGACCTTCTGTATCTGGCGCATTGTCCTTGCTCTGCTTGCGTCTGGCTAACTGCTTACCACAGCTCTAGGCTCCAGGAGGAGAGATGCCCCATCACAGAAACTGGGAAGGATAGATACACTGGTGAAAAGACAGGGGAAACAGCACAGAGAAAAGATAGCGCTGGGGACTAGTACGCTCTTTGCCCCGTGTGTGAGTATACGATGTACCTCCTTGGATAACAGATCTGAATACAGCACGTCGGAGACGGGGAAGGAAAACATAAAAGGAAGGGTTGTTCATAGTCTTCGAGAGCCTGTTATGTGCCAGGAGTTAGATAAATGCCATCTTTGATACTTCCTGCAACCACTTCATGGTGATATTTGCTCCAGTGTACCCGTGGGGGAATTGTGGCAAAAAGGAGTCTAGGAGGCACATCTGAGTGTAGTGAGTGAGCAGTAAGGCTGGGCTCTGAAGCCGTGCCTGCCTTTCAGCAGAGGCCACGTTTCTTTCGCTACGTTCTTCTGCCCCCAAGAATAGAAGCCTCTGGTGAAAGAAGTGCTCGGTGCAGGTAGGCAGTGCCTAAAATGTAGGGGGCCGAGGGGGAGAATCACAGACTAATTTGATTGGTGATCTGGGTTTTCTATCCTAAAGAATCATGTGAGCCAGAAGGGAATGGCAAGAAATATTCAAAGTCATGAATAGCAGGAACCTACAACCAAGATTACTCTACCCAGCAAGGCTATCATGTAAAATTGATGGTCAGATAAAGAGCTTCACAGACAAGAAAAAGCTAAAGGAGTACATCACTACCAAACCAAGATTATTTGAAATGCTGAAGGGCATTCTTTAAGAAGAGGAAGAAGAAAAAGGTAAATATAAAAAGTATGAACAACAAAGTGACAACAAATATATATCAACAAGTGAATATAACAAGTCAATAGAAATATCTGATGAACAGAATAAACTGGTGAATAGAATACAAGTAAGGGCATAGAAAGGGAATGGACTGATATTTCTCAGGGGGAAGGGGACATGAAGGGTATGGGAAGAGAATGGACAAAAATCTTACATCTATGGATGAAGACCGTGGGGGGAGGTAAGGGCACGGGGCGAGGGGGGGAACCAGGTGGAGGGGAGCTATGGGGGTTAAAAAAAAAAAAGAACATCTGTAACAATCTGAACAATAAATAACATTAAAAAACAAACAAACAAAAAAGCATGTCACTGGCCAACTTTGTACTTTATTGTTAACAAGTTATGTACCTAGCAAGTGATCAGAGCTAAAAGATACAAATCATGGCTGAAAAACAGATCTCTCAGGGCAAACCTTGACTATGAATATATTGAGTGTACATTTTTCTGTCTGGTTCACAATAAAAGCCATGAAAAGAAAGAAAAAAAAGAATCATGTGATAAAGGAAAAATTGTGCAAAGAAGTGCTGGGGATCCCATCCTCTCAGACAAAAATTATGTTGCACGACTCAGTGGAAGGTGTGCCAACAGCAATGAGCCTCCCCAAAAGGCGGCTTTGTTTTTTTAGAATTGTGCTTGTTTACCCAATAGGTCCATGAGGTTCCGTTAAGGTGGTTAGAGTCAAAAGACATTAAGAACTTTGACTTTTTTTTTTTTAATCTGTCTGTGAAAAGCAGTGATTTTGAGTAAAAATGACAGGTCAAATTCTGGCTCTGCAGTCGAAACTTGAGCAAGTTAAGTAATCTATAATTCAGTTTCCTCATCCACGAAGTGAGAACAATACATCTAACCAATATAATCTTAACAGTGGAACACTATTATGAAGATTAATTATTACACAGGAAGCTATTGGCACAGCCTGGCATACAGTAAGTACTCAGTGAATCTTGACTCCATTATTATAATTTTATTTTACTTGTATTTACAATGTAAATCATTCTGAAGTAGATATCCATATGCATAATTCTTTGGCCATCATTCTCATTACTTCTTTTTTAAAAATATATTTTATTGATTTTTTACAGAGAGGAAGGGAGAGAGATAGAGAGCTAGATGAGAGAGAAACATCGATAGCTGCCTCCTGCACACCTTCCACTGGGGATTTGCCCACAACCAAGGTACATGCCCTTGACCAGAATCGAACCTGGGACCTTTCAGTCCGCAGGCCAACGCTCTATCCACTGAGCCCAACCGGTCAGGGCTGATGATTTCTTTATGATAGGTTCCTAGAAGGATAATTACTTGAGTACAAGTATATGGTCATATTGAATAATCCTATTTTTAAAGTTTTCCAGAAAAGGCAATTCAATGGCCGGCTTCATGCGACTACCAGGGAATTCTTGAGCTCTGGAAATTAAATTCCTAGAGTAGACATTATTTGGCAGATTACAAACCTAACCAAGGTGTGTGTAAAAATCTAGTGTTCATTAAACTCTTTCTGTGATCAATCGTTAGCGATAAAGGGAAAATAAAATGGAAAATGTCCCTGTTTATAGCAAACTCCAAGAGTCACAGAAGTGCATGTTCAGTTTAGGAGATCTTGGCCCTGCCTTCCTGTGATCCTTCAACTGCATTCATTCCTCGGCATTGTGTAGCACCTGCCACTTTAAATCCCTCCCTTTGCACTGCCATTGAGAGTTCAGATTTCCTCCTTATCTTTGACCTTTTAATTTAAGGATGTGGCTTTTAACTTAACCTTTGGCCTGTGGGTCAGCAGTTAAGCTGTCCATTCTCCCCAGACCCCTGAAAAGATGAAAGATCTTCTGCCTTTTTAAGGACAAAGCCTGTTGTGCATAACGTGTACATAGTTTGGTCATCTCAAGCCATGCTTGGGTGACGAAACCTCATGAGGCAGGTGCGGCAAGGGCCATGCTGAATGGGTATTATGGGAAACAAACCTTAAAGAAGAGTTTTAGACTTTGGGTTCCTCAGTCAAATTCGGCCTGTCCGAGTTTCATGTCAATGTCATCTTTTAGGGAAAGCTAGTGGAAGATACTTAACAGAGCCAGTCCTGACACAGCGTCCACATTTTGAAAGCGAGGTCACTTACAGGGCTGTCTTATGGATTCGATGTTAGACAGAAACTGTCACCGTGTCAAGCAGACCTTAGCTGGGAGCAGGGGGACAGAATATGCACAGGTATCTGAAACACAGGGTAGAGGAAATAAGGGCTGTGAAGTGCGTAAGGGGATTCTAAGAAGGGGAGATTAGCTGGAGTGTTGGAAATCTAGGAGGACTTTGTGTAAGAGATGATGTTTAAGATGAGTCAAGCTTCCTGAAGGAATGGTATTTCAGATCAGCCATGAAAGATTTTAGCGAGTGGAATTTGGTGCAGAGTAAGGGGTGAGTAAAACAAGTGAGAATGGGACGGTCATGCGAGCAGATGGAATCACAAGAGGAAAGTCAGAGGTATTTGGGGTGGGGGCATGTTTGGGGACCATCCAGTGAAATGGTTTCATTAGCATGTACTATAGCATGTACGGGGACTGCAGAAGGTAAAGGGAAGGGTATAATGGGGTCCGGCTGCCGAGGTCCTGGTTTGCTGGGGAATAGCGTTTTTTTCTTGACTAAAGACAGTGGGGGTGGGGGGTGGTTCAAAGCCAGAAGATTGGCGGTGAGGATGGAGTGAATGGATGGATGAGCTTAGTCAATCACAAAATTCTTTTTAAAAAGAAAAAAAGAACACGTTCTTTTCTTAATTTATTTTCAATAAATTAATAGTTAAAAAGTAAATTAGAATCAATGGTAAACATATCACAACACAACAGATAAAATCTTTGGCTGATACTTCTAATCACATTCTATAAAGCACAATAATTCAATTTCAATAAAAAGGCATAGAAGAAGGTTACAGAGCACTATTAAAAAGAAAGGAGCCTAATCATAAGGTGCTGGTTCGTTTTCAATTCTAAAATAGTGACCAAACAAGGCTGTAGAAGGGCTGGGCGCTGGATCAGGAGACTGGCACGCACTGGGTTTCCACTAACTGTCCATGTGACCTTTGCAAAGACACTTTGAAATGCTCTGGACCTGTTTTCTCCTTTGTCACATGAGGAGTAAGATTAGCCAACGTAATGACCTAAATAAATAAATGGACTTGTTTACAACTAGTTTCCAGAAGTTTCCAGTGGTGTCTGGAGCAGACCAAACACTTGTTTTCAAGTAACAGAGTAGCATAGATGATATAATCCGTCTAAACTCTTCTGTTGGGTTCAAATGCTCCATAAAAAGATGTACCACCAGTGAACTACAATACATTCGAACCATAAATTCTTACTATTGCAATCACCAAGCCCTAGATATTGGACAGCAAGGAAGACTATAGAGTGATTTTTGAATTAGCCTCCAGTCTTACAGCCACCTTGCCAAGGTTTAGGTCTGACCGTCATTTTAACGTAACACAACTTGATATACCGAAATCCAAGCTTGCAAAAGAAATCATCTACGAGGTGAGTTTCATAAAGTCTTATTTTAAATGTGTATTCATTCTATCAAGGGGGTTTCCTGCAGGGTTTCATAAAACAATGATCCCCCTCATATAGTTTAATGATCATTCGATCTTCCCAGGGCTTTTTAGGAGCAAAGGCCCTCTGCACACACAGACATGGCCCCAACAGCAAAAAGGTGCACTCACTCTGAGAAGAGCATTAAATCCCATACCCAGGCCTCCCCGCAGTCCTCGGCGACATGGTAAAATGAAGCTAATATAAAAATACTGTCAAAGTATTGAGTATTTGAGTGAATGCCAGATGAGAATAAATAATGTTGCTCAATTGACAACTATCAGCAAAGCACTGGTAGTTTGGGGACATACTTAAGTCCCCCCCAAACTTGTGAGAAATGCCCATTTTGTTTCTCTGACTATTCTGGGTCCATGGGGAAGTTCACTGAGTGCAGAAAGGACCCAGCAGGCAATGCGTTGCTTCTGACAAACACAATGTGCTACAAGTGTGAATGCTGCATGGCGTTTAATGACAGAACGGCCTTGCTCATTTGGGGAATGAGATTTTAGGGGGGCCTCATCCAATTTTCTTCTGATTACCAAGCCAAAGGGGCTCATTTCAACCTTTCATAAGTCAAATATCTTCTTTCCAGAGTGGCAGGAAATTTTAACTCCTCTGTTGTGTATACATTGGAAATCCACAATTGCAAATCCATCAATTTCCTACTGTTGGTTCAGAAGGTTTTAAAACCAATGTACCATCAAGAACTTTGGGGAAATAAAATGTCCCAGAGACAATCAAGTGACATCATTTGTATTCTGGGCTCAGCTATGGGATTCATCTCTGAATCCAAGCATCATCAGGGTGGCACGTGGTGATGAGTTATGCCAAATCCACACTGTCCCATTGCCCTGTGGTTACCACCCCTCCCAGCATAAGACTGAGCTAATGCTCCATAGCTGGGAAGACAAATTCCAAATTCATTAATTCATTAGAGTCTGGTATTACAGTCCTATTGTCTGCTCTAAACCTTTTGTTTAAACTAAGCTCTCTGTTAAATGAGTCGTTAAATGGTAATGTTTGGATTTTCATAATTATATTTGAATTTTACGGGTCTTAAATCAGCAGGAACTCAGGCTGAATTAGAAGTATTAATACCTGACATGTGAAACTGAGGGGTTAGAGAACCTATTTCTGCTGTTTTTCATAAGAAAACTAGGAACTCTAATTCATAAGTGATCAAGTCCTTGCCTCTCACAGATATAACCCACCATTTGGCTTTGGAGATAAAATATATGGGAATGGCTCATGGCAGGTAACACCTCCCACTTCTGTAGCGATAAAGGATGCAGAGCTCTCCCATAGGTATCTGTTGCATTCCTGTAATCCTCCCATGTCACGAGGGGTTTTTCTCCACTGACTTCCCCACAAGCCTCCAGGATTATTTTCCTGTAAGAGCCAACCTAAAGACTTGTTTTGTTCCCCCTTGATCAAACATGCTACGGTTTTCAAAAGAAACTTTAAAATATGTTCTGAGGGCCCTAGCTGGTTTGGCTCAGTGGATAGAGCATTGGCCTGTGGACTGAAGGGTCCCAGGTTTGATTTCAGTCAAGGGCACATGCCTGGGTTGCAGGCTTGATCCCCAGTAGGGGGCGTGCAAGAGTCAACCAATCAATGATTCTCTCCAATCATCAATGTTTCTCTCTCTCTCTCTCTCTCTCCCTCTCCCTTCTTCTCTAAAATCAATAAAAATATATATTTTTAAAAAAATGTTTAGAGGGAAGGAAGCATTTTTTACTCATCTGAAATGTGCATTTCTACTCATCTTGCTTATAACTGAAAACATATTGAGTGATTGTTTTTTCTTCAAACGACATCTCATGTAGATGTTGGACATATGAAATAGACAGAAACAGGCCGCATTCCAAAGCCACATTCCTCATGGCCTCCTGTCAGCTGTCCCTGAGCCACCTCCTGTGATACTTAAATTCCTGCCTCACAAATTATTCATCAAGGTGACTCTGTAACATGCAAAAGGCTATCGATGGCCGGCGACTTCTGAACAAGTGTCTCCCTGGGTGATGAGAGTCAGAGCCACCCTAAGGGACGTGGTGGCTTGGGCCAGGTGAGGGAACCTGGCAGTCACTGAGCAGAGTCCTGTCGGGCAGGTGGGGTCCTTGGGGGAAGAGTCCCAGGATGTTTCCCGGGGATGCCACTCCCGTCTGCTGCAGGCTTTGCTCCCCCAAGACCTTGACCAAGAAGTTGATGTATCTCATTGCCAGGCGAAGCGTTTCATTCTTGCTCAGCTTCTTGTCTGGAGGGTGAGTGGGGATGAGCTTCCTCAGCCTGGCAAAGGCTCGGTTCACATTCTGCTGCCTCCACCGCTCCCGGGTGTTTGTGCAGATCTTGCCCGTCATGTCTGAGATCCTGGCCAGGGAAAGAGAAAGAGCCCCGAGGGCCAACACCTTATCAGAGGCCTGGTGGGTAGCACGGGTCCTGCCAAAAACTCGAGGTGTTTGATCTTCTTGACCCAGATTTTAGGAAATTCATTTCCTCATTTTCAGGTTTTTTTGAATCCTCCTTTTGAGAAGGGAAGAAAACGTGGCAGGAGAAAGGGCAGGATAACAACACCCTGTGGCCTTTTTCAGGTTATTTTATTCCAATTCCCCCCTTCCAGTTACAAGGTTATTTTTATCCCAATAACCCCATTGCTTCCTTTAGAATGAACTCTTCCTAACTTTTTGGAGTCAGGTACAACATAGAACTGAGTAGTACATGCATAGGATTGAATAATACAGTATATATTTAGCAGATAGGAAGTTAAATGTGGATTCTTTTTTAAAAAAGCTGTGGTCCTATGCTTCATGAATAATACAATATTTGGCATGATGAAAATAGAATGCCTCTCTGCTCTTAGCTGGCAGCCCTCCCCTGGAGGATTGGACCCCACAGCATAAGAACTAAAATATCCAGAGTGGACCACATTTACAGGAGGGTGAACAGGGTGCTATGGAGTCTTGAAAGCCTGTTGTATGAAGAACAGAAGTGGGAGTATTTAGGGTGACAAAAGAAGGAAGGCCAGTTGCGTATGGGGGTGATGATTTGGCATGGATGCTGTAGAAGGTATGCAGGCCTTCCCAAGGCTCCATTTCTGTGACCTCTCCAACCCAGGGGGAGTGATGATCCTCACATATGGCCAAAAATTACTGTGCCATTTTTAACTCTTAGAAACATGACCCCTTTTTTCACGTGGTTTGGATTGACATGCATCAATGGGAACGTTTTGATGCATCAGCAAACTAGCCAAAGCTCAGACCTCAACAGCTGGGTGCTCTCGGCTCACTGCCATCAGCTGGCCATTTCTGTTCCCACAGAGAGTAACAAATATTCCAACCCTGCTCCTCTACTCTTGTATTTCTCAGTTTCTTGAATTCCCTGCTCTCTCTCCTTGCCTATTTCTACACATTCTTTAAAGAGCAGCTTAAATCCCCCCTTTCTATGAAGTCTTCCACTCCATTCCAGAACCCCTCATACTCTCTCCTCACTGAAGTCCTTCAGCCTATGATGGTAAACAAAGGCTCTTAGGAGAATGAAATATTTATAAATCACTGATCACAGTGCCTGACACACAGTAATTGCTATAAAAGTGTTGATGGCCCTAACTGATCTGGCTCAGTGGATAGAGCATCAGCCTGCGGACTGAGAGGTCCCAGGTTCAATTCCGGTCAAGGGCATGTACCTTGGTTGCGGGCACATCCCCAGTGAGGTGTGTGTAGGAGGCAGCTGATTGATGTTTCTCTCATTGATGTTTCTAACTCTCTTTCCCTCTCCCTTCCTCTCTGTAAAAAATCAATAAAATATATTTTTTTAAAAAGTGTTGATGACCACATACAACAAAATAATAAACATACTTATTAGTAAAATGACTTGTGGGATATTGAATTATTCTTGAGGGTGATATCTTATTCTTCTATAACCACGCCTGCTGTCCTTTTATTTTAATCCTTAAACCAGCTGTACGCCATTAGTGTCTACAGATGCAAGTGACGAACCTTTTTTTTTTAATAAGGAAGGTCCCTTTTATTGAACTTTTTAAATTAAATTCAAAATACAGAACGAGGATCTGCAGCTGAAGGGTGTCACTAACTGCAGTCAATGCAAATACAACTCAAGATCTTCCTTAATGTGAGAGCCAAGCCACGTTCTTCCATGTGAACTCAGTGTGTGGTCAACATTGAGAGCCAATGCTCTACTCTCAGAATCGGAACACTGATGCCTTGCAAAACTATCTACTCTAATAAAAGAGTAATATGCAAATTAACCATCACTCTGACACACCTAAGCCACGCCCACCAGCCAAGCTACACCCCAGCCAATCAGAGTGGCTGTATGCAAATTAACCCAGCCAAGATGGAGGCCAGCAGCCATGGAGCTAGAGCAAACAGGAGGCTTCTGTTGCAACTGCCTGCCTAGTCTGACTGGGCCTCTGCTCAAGGCAACAATGTTTCAATTACAGAAGATAAATAAACCCCAGAAACCCGATTCCAGCCAGCCTTGCTGGAACCTTGGGTCAATTGGAGCTGTGGGCAGCCTGAAAGCCTGAAAATGGCCCTCAATCCCTCACCCAGGCTGGCCAGGTGACCCCAGTAGAAACCTGAACCCTGAAGGGGATGTGGGCAGCCTGAAAATGGCCCTCAACCCCTCACCAGGCTGGCCACAACCCAATGGGGTGAGGGTCCCCACTGGAGGGCTTGGCCAGCCTGCAAATAGCCATCAGCCCCTCACCCAGGCTGGTGAGGCATGCCAGCAGGTGGACATCCCCCGAGGGGTCCCAGATTGTGAGAGGGCACAGGCTGGGCTGAGGGACCTCCCCGAGTGCACAAATTTTTGTGCACCAGGCCCTTAGTGTTTAATAAGGAAGTAGTGTATCCATATGTCAGATACCTTCCATCATGGAGGTAGGCATAGTAGGACAAAACAGAAGGGAAACACCACTCTTTCCCTCCCTGGCGGGTGTTCTAGTCACAGCACCAAACACTAACCAGTCCTGGGGCACTCCCTATCAGTTCATGGGCCTCAGTTCCTCAGCTATCAGGTAGGTTAACAGTACCATTCTCTCCACACAGGGGTGTTGTAGGGAATAAATGAAATACCGCATATAGGGCAACCTGTGAACTACACAGTAAGGAAAAATAAGAGCAAACAGAGCACTTTCCTTGTGCCAGGCACTGTTTCTGTGTTTTAACTCATGCTACGTTCACATGTAAGCAGCGCTGGTTGCGGTAAGCGTGTTGTAGACATTGCTGGGGTTGGCCTAGGGACAGAGATAGGTTTCAGAAGTTAACTATACAGCACGCTTCTTCCATAGGAACCAAATGAGGATGATCCCAGCTCACTGGGACAAGCACTCTGATACCACCAAGCCCTGACTCTGTAGGAGTCAGACAGTGGTGGAGGCATCCACGTGCTGGTTAAAAACATAGGCTCCAGAGCCAGACCCTGATTTAGCTCCTGCCTCTGCACCTCCTAGCTGTGTGACCTTGAGCAATCTCTTAACCTCTCTGTGCTTCAAATGCCTCAAAAGTGAAGGGCAACTGTGAGGCCACATAAAATGATACCTTAGTGCAATGCCTGGCACACATAAGTGCTCAATAAATGTTAAACAATTACAATGATCCCTACCAAAAAACCCAAAAACAAAACAAAACAACAACAACAAAAAACAACAGAAAAAAATGTACATTGTAATTTATTTTTTCCTAATGAAGTAGCTATAATTGCTATATTTATGGATTTGCTTATTTCACTCTATAGGAGTGTATGGATATGTGTGTGTGTGTAGATACAGAGCTAAATACCTGGAAAGATTCAGACCAAACCATCCACAGGACTTCCTCAGGGGGAGGAGAGTGGGTTGGGGGGAGATAGAAAAGGAGACTTATGGGTTTTATTCTGTATACTTTGGTATTATTTTACATTTTTATAATAAAGTATTATTTCCCTCACAATAGAAAAATAACTAAGAAAGTTTATGGGTTTTAATGTAGAAAGACCTGGCTTTGACTCTCAGCTCTTAATTTCCTAGGCTCCCAGTTCCCTAGTTATATGACTCTGAGAAAAGCAGTTAACTACTTTAAGCCTGAGTTTCCTTTTCTGGAAAACAGAAATAAAGCCATCCTCAGTTTCTTGTGAGAACTCAGGGAGATCCTCTACGAAGTACATAAGGATATCAGTGAGACACCACGTGCCCAGCACATAGGTACTTACTAAATACGAGGGCTCTCTTCCCTATACAGATGAGAAGTGTCATTCCTCCAGAGCCTGGCATTTGTCAATCAATCATCGGTGTGCCCCCAGGTCATGTCCCAGCCAGGTTCTGGTTGCTGTTCCTGCTCTGTCCGGGTTGGAGAGTCCAGTGTCGTGCCGGGTACCTGGTGGTGAGCGAAACCCCGGCAGTGCATGGCAGGCTTCAGGCTCCCTCTACCAGCCACATAGGTCCCTGTCCTCGCTCTGCAGAGACACTCCCATTTGGACCCATGGCAATCACAATGGTTTGCCCTCCAAGTTTTGGCATCAACAGTCACCAACACTACATGCCAGATACTGTGCTGGCAGCTGGACATGGAGGAGCCAGCCACTGCCTGTGTGACATGGAGAGGGAGGCCAGGGACTGCTGGAGCAGAGAAACAGCACCGAACCAGGCAGTTGTGGGGGCTTCCAGGCAGCCCACGTATCCTTCCAACTAAAGGAGTGGACCAGCCGACCCCCACTTTCTGTTCTGAAATACCACGACGCCCACTTACTGCCTAAGCCAGTTCTAAACAACCTAGCCGTTGGTTCTACAATGAAAATATGAGTGTTGTCAGAACTGTGCCCACCTGTCCCTAATACTGAAAGCTTGAGCCTAAGTCAGGAGGATTTTAAGATAGAAAGAAAACCATCGTGTTTTCTCCTGGCCAGGCTGGCTGCTTAGCCAGGACTATGGGAACAAAGTTATTTTCAAGCTTCTCTTGTCAAAAGAGGGTTTAGCTCATTCGGGCCCATGGGGATTCTTTTCAAAGTGGGCAAGAAAAAGATTAGGCAGGATAAACTAACTGGCATTCTCTCCTAAGAGGGCTCCATTCTATTGTGCTAGAAGCAGACAGAGGAAGACAAGCTTTTGAAACAAGGCCTGCCATCCCAGGATTCTTGTGGATTCATCCTCAAGTGTGTCCCCCTCCTTCTCCATAGGGAAAATACAAATCAACAATTCAGCAAGCTGGAAAAACTCAGAGTGGCGGTCGCTGGAAAATTATGAAAGCCCTGATTTAGGTGGTAAACACACAATGCAATATACAGATGATGTGTCATAGAACTGTACACGCGAAACCAATGCCACCCCAATACATTTACTAGCAATTAAAAATTTTTAGTCTTTTTCTAGTTGCGAGGACTGACTGCTGCTAATCTTGATTTCAGAGTAAGTCAAGAGCTTTAAAAAAAATATGACAGATGCCACAGGATCAGAAAACATCTGATAGATGTCAAAACAGGGGCGAAGAATTTTGTCCCAGGTCACACAGGGAATCAGTGGCAGAGCCTGTGTCCCAAGCCTGGGTGTTTATGCATTTGTGTCACCACTGACTCCTGCTGGGTCAGGGTGCGTAACCTTTTTTGTGTGCCATGGAACCTTCTGGTACTCTGAGGAAGCCATCTCAGAACGATTTTCAATACATAAAGTAAAAAGCCTTTGGTTCTCTTCTCAGGAATAATGATTTTAAGTGCATCACTTAAACTACATCGACCCATCAAATAACCAATTATGCTTAATAGTTTTAAAAATAATTTTACACTTTTATATAATAATGCATGTGCTTTGCTTTATAACACATTAGATTTATTAGCATAATTTATGCATAGTGATATGTAAGTGATTTTTTTCAAAAGATGTGCAACCTCTGCAACATGAAAGTATCTGATTTCTACTGGTGACAAAGTCACCAGTACCACTGCAGTTTACTGCCCACATGCATCAATCAGCAAAGGAGAGGTTACATTTAGATGAAAGGTTAGTGGAAATAAAGATGTAACTTTTTCACAACTAAATATATAGAACCCCCGAATTCTACCTACACACCTCTGAATGGACCCCGCCAGGAATGCCTGGGCAGGAGAAGGTCATAGAAAACAAACCTGTGTTTATATTGTCACCACTGAGGGCAGCAGGCTACCAGAGAAAAGAATGACAACCGTGCCCCCAGAGAAGATGACCAATGTCCAAAATAGGAGCTGCTGCTTTTTCGTGCTGGTGGTTCCGGGACACACAGCCCAGGTCAACCAGAAAATATACGACACAGGCACTGGGACAACATAAACACGGTGGCCTGTCCAGGCCTTCAGACCCTTAGGGCTCTTCTTCCCTGAGAATTTACGTTTCTTCCCCTGGCCCTTGGTTCTGTATCTGCCTCTTCTTTTATCTTTCTTCTGACAGTAAGTGAAAGCACTCTCCAGAGAGCCGGAAACGAAAGGGGGTCTTATAGAGTCGCCTTCGTGGGAGATGCCCGACCTCCAGCACCAGGCGCAGCTTTGCCTTTGGAAATGTTTGTAGAAGTAATAATCTATGCTCATTTAAGGAAAACGACCAATCAGCAAACAAGCTCATAAAGCAAAATAAAGCAAAAAGGGGCTACCGAGTGAAATAAAATAAATGGCAGGATCCCTATCTACCTACCTACCCACCTCCCTCTCTGATCTCATTCCACAGCGGTAGCCAGTTTGGTGTGCACAAACACACTATTTCTATCCTTTACACGCAATACACAAACCAGAATACGTAGGATTATGCAGGTTACTATCCTCAAGAGATAACTCCGCATGTTGATGCTCTAAATTAGTTCATCTGCTGCGAATGCCTGCTTCAGGCGGGCACTGGCAGAGCCACCTGTTCCAAGGTGCGCTCAACACCCGTCACTCAATGCGTGCCCCGTCCAGCCTGCTGCCCTTGCCCGCTGCACTGCCGAGCCCTTCCCCTTTTCTTTTTATACGCTTTGCTCGCCCAGCCTGCAGCCCTGCCTTGTGAGTCACTGGTCCAGGCGTCCAGGAAAGCCTGTCCTGCTGAAGTTTCACACCTGCCAGGTGTCCGGCAGCCGCTGGGCTGTCTGGGTGCTCTGGGGCGTCTGTCCCGGGCATCGCGCATCAAAGCCAAGCGGCCCCGCCTACACGCTCCGCGGAGCTGCGCCGCCGCCCGGCCCCGCCCGGAGCCCCAGGTCTTCTCACCCAGTTGACTTGGTGGCTGCTACCCAGTCGCCTCCACACTCCTGCCTCCCTGGCGAGTGCGGCTGGGACTGGACTCCGGGGCTGCGGGGACCCGCTGGCCCACGAGCCCCGCCCCAGCGGCGCCCACTATCCTCCCCTCCCCCCCGGTTCGCCCACCCCTGCACCCCAGAGTTCACGCACCCCTTCGCCAAGAGCCGGAGCCCGCGCCGTCGCTGGCCGTGTGCGTCCTCGCCTGGACGCCAGCCCGGCCGCCTTTATAGGACACCTCCCTTTGTTAGCGAGGCCCGCGGGGGCCCCTTCCCTCCTGGGGATCCTACCGGCCCCGCCCCACTCCCCGTGCCCCCCACCCCCCACCCCCCGCTTCCTGTGTCCAGCCCTCCCTGTGTCCTGGAAAGGGGGTAGAGGCGGAAGGAGAACCCCGCTTTGTGTGTCCTGCCCCTCACCTGGGCCGCAGTTAGAGTCCCTGCGCTCAGCTCCCCCACCTTCTCCAGCGCCCACAGCCTCGGGAATGCGTGCCCCGTGGTTAATGCATCAGATGCGAACTATTTAAGTTCCAGCTGCGCTCCCAGAACCACTCGCTTCGGAATCAAGGGGTTGAGAGGAGGCAGATCTTTAGCAACCACAATCCAGACTCACCAGACCAGGTGTTCTGGGGGTGGGAGGCGCAATGCACGTTTTTTACTAAGCACCAAAAGAGAATGAGGAGCACAACGAAGTTAATCGCTGCGCTGGACGGATTCCCAGATCTATTCGTCAGTTTCCAGTGCCCAGCGCAGGACTTGGCTATCACAGTGGCCTTTCTGCCTCTGCACTTGCTTCCTTCAGTCTGCTGTCCAGCATCACCCAGAATGATGCTGTGAAAACTCAAGTCAGATTCCATCACTTCTCTGCTCAAAGCCTTGGGTGTCTCCACATCTCACTGCGACCCAAACTCAGGCCTTCACAGTGGCTCTGAAGACAGCCTCTACCTGACCTCTGTTCCTTCTCTCCTGTGTTTCCTCAGCTCTAGCCACTCTGACCTCTGTTGTTTGAGGAACACACCACATACCCCCCTGCCTCAGGGCCTCTGCACTGTTTTCCTTGCCTACAACATTCTCCCCCACGTTATCCACATAGCCTCCTCCATCGCTTCCTTTCATTCATCCAACAAATTACTACTGAGCGCCTCCCATGGGCCAGTGGAACACAGCTTCCATCAAAACAGACACATTCCTGCGCGCAAGTTGTCGTGGTTCCTCGGGTCTTTGCTCCAATGCCGCCTTCTCATGAAGGTTTCCTCTCTGACAGCAATATCTGAAACTGCACCATCACACCACCCACAGGTACTCTTCATCCTCCTGCTCTGCCATATTCTTCTTCTTATCACTCATTTTCATTTAGTAATATTATATGCATTGATCTTGCTGTCTCCTGCCCAGCCCTAGTGAAAAGACATTCATCAAATGTTGGTTGATTAATGAAATGGATTAGTAATGAATTTCTGCCATCGCCCTCTCTGAATGACCCAGCGTAGGGTTTGACACAAGAAATGCACAAATACACAGTTTAGTTGATAAGAACACAAAACTCTGAAGCTGCATACCTGGGTTGAAACCTCTGGGCTACACACTTGTGTGATCCCAGGCGAATTATGTAAGTTCTCTGCTTCTGTTTCCTCATCTCTAAAATGGGGACAATGATAGCCGTGTAAGCATTAAGTGAGGCAATGAAGTTAGCACTGTAGGGGTGCCAATGGCAAAATATAAATAGCTGGAGGATCAGAAATGGCTTGTGGGAGGGGTGGCATTCAAGCTAGGCCTTTTGGCAGGGCTGCCTCTAGGCAGCCTGACATTTGTGGGACTCGGGACAAGGGTACAAATGCAGATTCCTGACCCATCCTCAGCCCCATTTTTCCTTCCCTCCAGTTCTGTAAAAGTTCCTGTGTGTGTGATGCAGGCTCCCAGCTCGCATGGATCTCAGGAAGAGCCCTGTGCACACTCTCAAAACAAAATCAGGGTCATTTGAGCAGAAACTCAGAGGTCCCGAATACCCAGAGTGTGGTCTAGAAGGCGGGAAATGGGCACAGAACCCAAGGCTGGGTGGGGAAGGCTAACTAGGAAGTACACACGTGTAGGAGTGGGGGAGAGAGCAGTCCGTGTGGAGGCATCCACGTGGAGGCAACCGTGTGCCTCGGACACGGCAGTCGTGTTTAGGTTTACACTGGCCACAGAGCTCATTCTGGTTGGAAAGAATGGGTTGGAGGGGAAGTTGGAGAGAATTAACTGGTTACTTTGTCCACCGGCACAAAAGTGCCTTTATAACCTACAACGTGCAGTAAACACTGCTGAGCCGGCCTCTTTCTGCCTCTGCCTTCTCTGTGCTGTGGAGGACACGCTGCCTCACGGTGCCCATGCTTTCCCACCTGCCTACTGTTCTGCCAGGGCTCTAGGTAGAATCTGCACCAAGAACCCATATTACCTTTCATGTTAGCCAAACACCTGTGAGGTAATATAGGTTCTTAATGGCATAGTCTACAGCTGTAAAAAAAAAAAAAAAAAAAAGGAGTGTGGCAACTGAGTAGCAAGACCGGATGTGAACTGAAACAATAAGCTATGAAATAAGATCTGTGTACAGCTGGATAAGGACTGCGAGCGGGTGAGAGCTACAGAGAAAGGAGCACAACTATGTTGGCGCGTTGGAACCACAGCTGACATTAGTCTTCCTCGCTGTTTTACTATGTTTGCTGGTCTCACATTGTTAACGTGGGGAGCGATTCTGATGCACCATCCCACTAGCAGCGACCCTTCAGAGTGACGGGTCCTCTCCCGTCCCGTCTCCCAGTGTGAGGCGCTCAGGGACTGGGTCCTGCCAGGGATGGGGTTGAAGTAGGAATTTACATAATCCGATTACTGGGGATTAGGTTTGGGCAGCTAAAAGCCTCAGTGTGCTTGAGCTAAAACCCTTACTATTCATGGCTCTCACTGCCCCCTGGAGAGACTGCACCTGCGGGCTCCCTGGGAGGGAAGGGTGGCCAAGGGCAGATCCTCGGCTGGGGCATTGTCAGGGTCTGGCCTTCCTGGCTTAATTGATCTGTCTGCAGGAGCCTGTGAACTCTGGACCTCTAGTCCTGTGTGCAAGCCTTGTCAGCTCCAGGGAGGACCAAACCTGAGGCTTTCAGAAGGGGTTTCTGTCAGCCCAGAAGGTTGTGGGCCACGGTCATTTGGCGGGAGGTCGTCCAGTCTTAAAACTCCCTTCCTCCAGCCTCATCCTGAGCCCCAGTGCTTCTCTCCACCCACCTATCTATCCATTCCTTCTCTGCACCGATGTGTCTGCGTCCATCAATTTATTAATCACACGAACTAGCTGGTTTATTTTTTAAATACATTTTTATTCATTTCTGAGAGGAAGGGAGAGGGAGAGATAAAAACACCAACGAGAGAGAATCGTTGATTGGCTGCTTCCTGCACACCCCACACTGGGCATATGTTCTGACTAGGAATTGAACAGCGACCTCCCCAGTTCACAGGTCGATGCTCAGCCACTGAGCCATGCTGGCTGGGCAATTAGCTTGTTAATAGAATTTACTAGTAAATCCTTTTAGGTAGGTTTTGTTCCTTGAAGTGTCCTATCTCTTAAGGCAATTTTGCTACTTTGACATTTTCAGAACCATTAATAAAGTGTTTCAGAACCATTAATAAAGTAATTTAATGATTTAAATAAAGTCTCTGTACTTGTGTTACTGCATTTCTCATTCTTCATGTTCTGCATTCATGACTTCTCTATTCTTGATTAGCTCTGCAGAAGCTGGTACATTTTATTGTTCTTTTAAGAACTGCCCCTGTGATTCATCATTTTTACGATATTTCTAAGGCATTAATTTCTACTGTATCTTTATAAAATATGCTCTTTCTCGCTCGCTTATGTTTATGTTGTTCTCTCTCCACTTCCCATTCTTAGATGCAGTGTTTATTTTAATAATCTACATTCTTTCTTGTTCAGTAAAAAAAGCATTTTGGACTATGAATTTTCTTCTGATATACCTTTCCATGTCATTCTGTGTTTCCATTTGCAGTTACCTTTGTCATTGGCTTCTAACATTTGTTGTTTATTTTAAATTTTCTTTTAGAAAGTGGTGTTTGTTTTTTACACTTTCTTATTGTTGTATTTTTTGGTAACCGTTAACTAATTGTACTGCACTGTAGTCAAAAATACACCCCAAACATTTTTTGCTTTAGGATATTTATTGAGATTTTCTTTTTGGTAAAATATGATCAACTTTCATAAATATTCCATAGGTAATAGAAAAAGAGGTACATCCTCTGTTTTGAAAATAAAATGCTTTTTATACACATCCATTAAATCAATCCTCTATATTTTTAGGAGCCAATTTGGTTGGGAATAATAAGTACTCATGGATTTGCTGTGTGTTAAGTGGAATAAAGTATTGAGAAATACCAAGTGGGAGGTGGTTTGGTGCTAAGAAAAGGCCTTTCTTTGGCTTGGCTGTGGAGTCAGACTGACCAGTGTTTGAATCGCTGCTCTAACACCAGCTGCCATCCTGGGCAAATTGCCTCTCCCAGTCTCAGTTTTCTCAGCTGTAAACTGGAAATAATACCAACTTCATGGGTAAATGTGAACATTGAGTTAATGTATGTAAAGTCAGTTATTTGGAGCAAATGCTTAAAATCTTATTAACAGGCATCTAATAAGCTCATAGTTGCTCAATAATTTTAGCTTTTTATTATCAGAAAAACTCTATTCAAAAGCTAGATGGGGGATCAGAATACATGCCTCTGATTAGCTCCAAAGGGCACTTTCATTTGCCCAACCCGGCATCTCCCAACGTCTCTCCCTCCAGTTGCTTTGCGCCCTGTGGTGCTAAGAGGCATCTATTTCTTCCCACTATGTGAAGCAGACAGAGCCCAGGACTGGATGAAGGAGATGTCTAAGAAGGGAAAGAAAAACTTCTCTTGATTATCTTTTAAGGCTCTTTTTTACCATTAATTTCTACTCTCCAGTCCCCTAGACCCAGGACCCCTTGGTAACACCTACACAACCACATGCACACACATTTCCTCACTAAGACACCTGGTGCTGAGGCCAGGCGAGCATTCCTGTCCAGAGCAAATGTTGACTATTGCAGCAGAAAGCGGTGCACAACCAACACCAATCCAAGTGAGTGAGTTTTTCTTCCCATAGTTACCAGCTGGAGGGACGGACAGCCCTGGGTGTGCCCAGCTGCTGAGGCTCTCCGGCCCAGGCTGGCTTGGCCTTGACTCTGCAGGTCTGGAGCTGTGAGCGCTCCTGTTTCCATCCAATAAATCTAAAGGCAGTTGGAAAGCAAGGGGGATGGGACCAGAACCAGGTACTAGAGAAAAGAAAGGGGTGGGGTGCAACTCCCCTCTTCCTCTTTATTCTCTGGTCTTTGTATAGGACATCATTCATCAACGGGTCCCCTAGATGAGGATTTAGATGCTCTGTGGGCAGCAGATAAGAGAGAAGCCTCCTTGCAGAAAGTAAATTCATTGAATGCACCCCATAAAGTCAATAACTGTCAGGCTTATCAGCTGTCCTCATACCGCTTTCAGCACCCTGGGGACCAGGCTTGAAATAAAGGGCACAGCACCAGGGTCTGGAGACTGGAGGTGCAGGACTGGGCTTGTTGGGGGGGGCGGAAAAAGGGGGGTTTCTGTCCCCCTGGCTGAATTTCGGGCAAAATCTGCCAGGCCTGAGCTACCCAGAGCCTTCAGCTTTTTACTCTGACAAATCCCAAACCAAACACACACCACCCCAGGGGATGAGGGCTGGTCTCCCTTCAAAGCCGTTGGATGTTTTCCGGCGGATGTTTTCCCGCAGATGTTTTCCGGAGGCTTCACTGGGGCTTTTTAGAAAAACTAGAGGATGTTACCTCAAATCTAACCAATAATAATAATAAAAAAACCTACGGAGGAAACCCTGATTTCCCACCACTTCTCACCTGGCTTTCTATCGCACTTAGACTTCTGCACTGGCCAAGAGCACATGCATCTTTCCAGCTGGTGGGGATTCAGTTTCTTTGAAAATTGTCTGAAATAAGTAGGCTAACAGCTGGGGTTTCCAACCCAGCTCTGAGACTCACACTGTAGCTGAAGCCGACTGTATTAACAAGATACAACCTCCCACCTGCCACCCCTATGATCCCTGCAGGCGTTACAGGCTGGCCCGGGTCCCACCAGCAGGGCCCCTTTGAGCTCTCACCCAGGCAGCAGAAACTGGTTGGGTGAAAATGGGCAAGACTGGAAAGCAGATGGACTCGGCCAGGCCTGATTAGTAGTCCGGAACGACCCAGAGAGCAGGTGAGTCCCAATCCTTCTCAGGGTAGCAGGCAGGTTGGGGACAACTTGTCAGCATGAATTGTGCTCCTAGAACAACTACAACAGCTCCTCTTTGCCCTTTGGAGATGAGAGTCTGCAGAGGTGAACAGTCAACAGGGAAAGGAGGACGGATTTAGACCCAGAATTTAGCATCTCTACTGAGCCCGTCTCCTTCCCTGGCTCCTGCTTCTCCAGCTCCCACAGCGGAGCCTGTCCTGGTTTCTAACGGAAGCAGCAGGTACAGAAATGGTGCCAGCCTCCCTCCCACATCTCACGTGGCCTGTATCAAGTGCCAGACCTAACACTGACCACTGTGTCTCCACCTCCACCCCTTTCCAGAAATTACCTTCATGCCTTTCCAAGAGCCTAGGATCTCACCATCAATTCTCCTGTACTAGTTCACTCGTAAATGTTGTCTTGGGCCTCAGATGCCTGCTCTAACTTCCCAGAACCCTTGGGAGACCTACCTTGGTCCAGCGTACTTCCTCCCTATAGGTGGCAGCCTGGCTTTTGAGCTCAACTTTCCAGACTAGCCCCAGGGATGGGGAAGGTCCCGCCAGGCCTGTGGGCCATATAAGGCTCGATAAATTATTTAGTCTGGTCCTGCCAAGGCATTAGGGGTGAGTTAATTAAATGTTTGACCAAATATAGCAGGCTGTTTTAAATTGATAATTCTGTATGGCTGGTGAATGATGTTATAAATATCCAAATGGCCTTTGGCAGAAAAAAAAGGTTTCTCACCCCTGTTCCAGACCAACACCAAGTACCAACCAGCCTCAACTTCTTGCCCCTGGACTCCGTGTCTGTGCTTGACACTGGCTGGGAATGCCTAGGAGTGACCTGACCTGAGCCATCTAGGGTCTTAGCCACCTGGCTAAGCCTCTGTCCTCTGTCGCTGCAATTTTAGGGATCCAAGATCAGTCTTGATGCATCCATGTTATATAAAAACTTTGAAATTTTAACCCTATTTCTGGCTTCTATAAATGCTTGTTGGCTTAAATAATAAGGAAAATAAGACTACTCCCATTTCAGAGAGGCCATTAAACCTCCAGACGAAGTTATCAGTGCTGGCATCAGGCCAAGCTTTTGGTTGAGGTCTCAAAGCTCTAGCACTTAGGGCCCTTTAAGAACTTGCAAAGGGGGAGAAACAAGATGGCGGCATAGGGTAGACACCCTATATGCAGCTGTGAACAACTATTTCAGAAAAACCACGAAAAGAACACACGGACACCACTCGCACCCACAGGACGGCTGGCTGAGTGAAAATCCTACAACCAGAGAAGAGTCTGAGACTCAGAGCAGCAGCGGAAGCAAAGTACAGAGGTATGGAGGCGCGCGCACGGGCTCGGGGAAGGGCTGGTACCAGAGGTCACGGTTCTTTTCCAAAACGGAGAGAGCCACAAGCTCCCAGCGGCTCTGAACTCCAGTTCCAGGCGAGTTTCTGAGGTCCCACAGACACCCAGAGAAGGGGGACTGACTGGCACCAGGAGGAAATCCAAAACGGGTTTCTCTCAGCGTTGCTTGCAGCAATTACCGTGGGACACAGAGACCTGGCGTCTCTCAGCACAGGG